>JACJUY010002210.1:39397-66748 GCA_014220935.1 Platorchestia sp. MABIK
GCATCACATGGCCAGTACCTGCGCGCTACACCTGCCCCATAATTAGCACGGCATCACATGGGCAGTACCTGCGTGCTACACCTGAGGCAGCTGACACAACACCTGAGGTAGCTGACACTACACCTGAGGCAGCTGATACTACACCTGAGGCAGCTGATACTACACCTGAGGCAGCTGACACTACACCTGAGGCAGCTGACACCAAAGCGCTGAGAGCGACCCGACGCTACCTCGACTAACGCATCCGACTTCGTGGAAAGTTGTGGAATTTTTTCTTCGCCGACGACTTCTTGTAATAAGAAATTATATTTATAGGTCTGTCGAGCGTTTATTTTCAAATGCGTTGCCAGGTGTCAATATTTCAATGAGGGATTTTTTATTTACTTAACACAACCGCTGCTGAGCGAGTTTTTTTATGAAATTTTTAAAAATTTAGATCCTATAAGTACAGAAATACATCCTCAAAATTATTCAACATCCTTTTTAGACTTTGGTAAATAAAAAATGGATTCTCGTACATCTGAATTAATTCCATGATTAAAATTGTAATCAGTCAGTAATGCCAGTGAAATTGACATTTGAAACTTCTAGACGATGTGGAACTGCTGGGAAATTTTAAAAACCCATGTCAATGATGTTTGAATTTTTGTCGGCAAATAATTCGTACAAATCTGTCCGACAGACAATTTTTTTAAACGATTATGGTGGGAGAAATTGTAAAGGAATTTCTTGAAAAGAATTTTCCCAGTTCCGACGTCTCATGATGAAAGTAATGTACTTCGACCACATGCCTGTTGAACAAATCGTTTTCTACAACCTAACGAGCTGAAATGAACGTAGAAATTAATATTTCAACATGAATTGAAAAAAATACAATTGCCTTTAAAAACAGTGAGAAAATTACAAAAAATTTAGGATCATTCAAAAATAATTGAGAAATAAAAAGATGATTTCACGTTTTTTAACAAATTTTTCTCCTTGCAATGATGCTCAACGAATCCGTTAATGCTTGACTTCTAGCGACTGGTTAATGATGTTAAGTTCATCTTGAGTCTCTTATGTGTAAATTTCACCATCTTAAGCCTTTGCTGTTAGTCTGATAGGGTTTAATAAAAGTTACCAGCAAACTCTGAATTTTAACAATCGCGCTGGCTCGATTTACTATAGAATTAGAGCATAGCTTTATAACAATAAGGAACTGACATTAACATGAAAATAATTAGGTGAGCTCCTCTACACTCAGCCTGCGCTTCATGAAGGTTCGAAGATAATTAAGAAGCGGTTAAGCAGAGCAAAAAACGGAATGTTTGTGCTTACCACGTCTGAACGACATTAAGTTTGAATTTTCCGCAGCATTGGATGTTCGTATAAGCGATGTTCTAAAAGATGTAGTGCTGAAAACATTGACTTAAGAGAGTTATATCACTAGATTTCTTCTTGACGATGTTGGGTTTATGTTGAAGAATGTTTATTTTTTCATTTTATACCGAAATGATTTTGCTATATATTCAGGCTTTTGAAAGCTGTGGTCAATTTAATGCTTTTTGCCAACTCGATGTAGCTTCTTTTTAATATGGGTAAAAATTTTCAGGCAAATTCAATGTCATTGGAAACCTGGAAGTGAATTCCCAGATAAATGATTCAAGAGGGCATTTGGACAGTGAATATTTACTTAAGACTCCTGGATTGGGAAGCGAAGTGCTTTCGAAGAAATCGCTTATTTTCAATCATAAACAAATTCATGTCAAGAAAGCTTACATCAGATAGAGAGATCAAGAAACGCATAAAAAATCTTGGTGTCAACATTATGTAATAAATTTATGTAAATTGCTAGGGAGTTTTCACGACCGAACGTTTCATAGATGTAAGTGACCAACTACAGAAAAGTGTCACTTGAGGGAATCGTGCAATTCGACCACGCGAAAAACATGACTTCGAAAAATAATTTAACAGGGAAATAACATTGAAAATTTTCAGGTAACTGCGAGTAGAGTTTTCTAATGGCACCATAAATTCGACGATTAGTCAACGACTTCCCCTTAAAAGTGACCTCGAGTTTTTACAACATCAGTCCGTAGAGTTTTTCGGAAACTCGCGAGAGGTGTTGAAAGACTCACAAGTATGTATGTTTGTACATCTTCAAGTGAACACTTTCAAACAGGAAGTCACAAAAATGAGACAAAAGAATAGAGCGCATATTTCCACCAAATTGAGATCGAAATCCTCATTAAAAAGCTGGGAAGATCTTCACAGCGTAGAAGTGCGCTGATGTAACAACAGAATTTCTCCGGGCTTGACAATTGATTTCAGTCACAGTAAATAAAATAGAACATAATTAAATAATTTCTTTGTAGCAGGAACGCATGTGTCGCAATGAACAAGCTTGTGAGAATGCTATAATTTTTAATTGGTTATTTTGGCAGATTGTAAAAAGCTTTTCTAGAGTAATGCGTAAATTACGCTTTAACAATAAACATTTATCATGCATTGGGAAGGGTAATTGATGTTTACAGAATCAAATATAATTACGCTTTTAGGTGCTTAACCTTTCTATACTTCTAGAAGCCTGGAAATTGTCGCAAAGAAAAACGTGACGCGATTGAAGTGAAGGAAAATTTTGATCCATAAAAAAATGCGAAAGGAAACCCTTTTGGTTCAAGCGTAGAAGTTGATACGAAGCTTAGAAGAAGAAAATATTACGCTGAATTGTTTCTACACACACATATGTCTCAATCGAAATTTATGCCGTGCTCAAGCGTTAAAAAAATACCTCAATGTCGTATAAATTTACGTCAAAATGTAAACCGCTTCGAATACGTACGGAATTTAATGCTAATTCAATGTTTTCATCACTCCTTTCGCCTTGCACACCATATTTCCGATGCAATATAATATTAAACAAAAAAATTTTATTTATGAAATAGTAACAAAGAGTTTTCGCTTCTGAAACTTGGTTCAATACTTGGGTTTATGAGATCATGTTGCTTATACTGTACAGTACGTGGTAAACTTGTAATGATATGAGGGAGATCCGTGGATTTGAGGCGCAAGGGCCAACGCCCTTCCGCTAATTAGAATTATTACAGAATTCGGATCATGCAAAACAGGAGAGCAAATAGGATTAACATCAAACTGAAAGTACAAATTTAGAGAACAAAATCAAAAGGAATTTATCAAGCAACTACCCAGGCACATGTATAATGTTTCGGAATGAAAATCGCACTCGGCCAAGCATGAAAGCATTGGCTTCGGGCTAGTTCCAGGCATGAAATCACAGAGAAAATAGCATGGTTGGACCCTTAAGTGCCATCTAAAAAAAATTTATGAAGATACCCTAAATGCATACTTAATAAAATTTGTGAGGGGGCCTTCCGACTATGAATTATGAAGAGCTTTAGGCGTGGAAATTCGAATGTCGTTCTGATGAGCGAAATAACTCGACTTAAAATTTGAATGCCGTTCGAGTTTTGGAGAGTTTTAGTCTCTATTTGAAAATGATGTCGACGCACGGAACGTGGGTAACATGAATCTCTCAAAACAATACATAAATTACGACAAAATTAGTGTGATGCGAACGGTGTGCTTATGCTAAAATTGTTCCTTTTGGGAATAAAATAGAGAGTGGTAGAAATTCAAGATCGATGCGTATACTGTATTAATGGGGGAATGCGGGGAATTGTGATGGTGTATTTTACATATCAAATAAAATACCCGGTAAATACTAACTGGAGCAAGAAAAAATATGAACATCTGCGTTAAAACGAAATAGGAATACTCGATCTGGCATCGGAAACGCCCACGATATTGGCTTTCGCAAAGCAAGTAAACGATTTGGAGTGTTCATCAATTATTTCGTAATGAATTAAATTTAAATAACACGAGCCTCTAAATTTAGCAACAATTTGGAGTCATTTCGTGTCACAGGAAGCTCAGAACGATCTTTGAAAACTCGCTGTATACAAAATGACTTTACAACATTTTATCATCGCATATTTTCACAAAGATTTTTAAGGAACTTGAATGATATTTTGGAGCTGCTGTGGGTACGAATAAATGTTTCTGTCCGTAGGCCAGAACATACGTTAGAAAATAGAAGCTGGTTGCGGTACAAGTGTTTATTTTCTTATTATTGGAAAATACATGCTGATGAAAAACATTTAACTCTTTAAATATAACCGCTCTAAGCGCAAAACACCGAAAATTCAGGCATAGAAGTTGGCAGAACGTCTAAAAATTTTGAAGGAATAGATGTAAATTTTTTAAAAGTGGATGAACACAAACAATACGAAACAGGGCTTAACTGACGAGTATGTATTTGCTAGAAAACTTAACATTAGCGCATTTCATTGACTCACCTTCCACCAAAAGCATGTAGAGAAAACCAAAAACGTAGACGAAGTCCGAGACTTTACAGAATTTCACTCATACGTGAGAGGCAAAGTGCGATGCAAAAATTAGACTCAGGCGTAGGAGTTAGCGATTTCGCAAAACTATTGTTTTACACAGCTAAAGTTCCGTACGAAATAGCGAGCAAATTTATTTCTCGAATAACTTAGTTTGTCAACCTGACAACATGAATATCTTGCGTTTTGTATTTAAAACGTGAATGCTGCATGACGCTCGCATTGCGAAAACAATTCACATTGATTCACTCATTTCTACCTCGTTCCTTTGAAGAAAGGCCGAAATTTTGACCGAAGAAGAATGGCTGGAAAACTTTCAAACAGGATGTGCCGCTTCCGTAGACAAACCTCCGATTCGGGCTCTGTTCCCACTCAAGTTTTTGGTCTTCTAGAACATTTGATTTAGGGAATCTGGATCATTGAGCAGTAAGTGCTCGTAGAGCTACACCGAAAGTTCCTGATAAAAATAGAAAATTAGAAAAATTTAGCAAAAAAGAGCTACCAATCCAAGAAAGTTTCTATATAAAGTTTAATTTTTCTGAAATACACAAGAAGTAGTATTAATAAAGTATATGATACGGGGATAATGAAGGGAACAAAATACTGAAAGGGAAAGTGAATTCAACTAACAAAAGCGAAAGGATTTAACAATCACAAGTTTGGATAATTAGTGACCACCGTAAAAATCATTTATTTGTTTATCACTGGGGAACAATTTACTGGAAAAAAGGCAAAACTTTTACTTTTAGTATCAAGGTAACCAACTCAATGAGTCACTGTCTGTGCTTAAAGTTTCTTCATGAACAACTTTACTAAGAATTCACGTCTAAAATCACGTCACCAGTTTATTCAAGTGCATTAAAGTATAAACGCAAGGAGCACGGCACTATTGAGCGCACAAGTTCACCACCAGGGAGCCTGGAACTGGAAAGGCTTGGAAACTAAGATCCGCGCGCGTAGTTGCTGGAAGGGTAGGCGTGGTGCCACTGCTACCCTTATGCCTGCGATCACCCAACTAACGGATCATTTCACGCGGAATGCCGCGTGTGCTCGTGGTAGTGGCAACATTGGAGCCACCCGCCCGTTCACTTTTGCTATCGTTGGAGCTCCGACAAAGGCGGGGCCGGGTCTCGAGCAGAAGGCGCAGAAGGGCGGGACAACTAAAGGGAGGGGCCTTTGGCTGCATTGCTCATGACACCGCCAAGACTACCTCGGCCACCGCCACCCCCTCCTCCCTCAGTCCTTCCTTCCAGGGCTCAAGTGACGGCAGCCCTCCCTCCCGCCTCCCCTCCCATCGCTGCCCTCTCTCCAGACACTCCTCAGGAAGCAAGCCAAGAGTCAGCTTCTTCCATAGGAGCTGGGCTGCGTCTCCAAATCCAGTTTTACTTTTCTCAAATTCTTTCAAAGGCTGGTAACATCCGAGACATCCGTCAAAGAATGCCCCACAGCAGTTCTCTTTAAGAAACTTGTCTCCTGAAGACCCCATAAATGTTTTCCATACATACCTGCAACAGTTACCAAACTCTCATCAATAAAGGTAAAAAGAACTAAACTAGCGTGAAGTGTTTTGCCATAGGTATCTTTCAAAAGAAGTAGGTTAAGCTCTCGGAAACTCGAATACCAATATTTTTAATTCAAGAGTTTCAAGGAATACATCCAGAATATTTTCTTCTATTTCTAGGAAAATAGATAATGGGACGAAGAGTGATTGAGATTGAGGCGAAAATAAAACTTTTTACAAACAAGGTAAAATGAATTCTTAAATGAGCTGCTCTATAATATTTAAAAAATTTTTTTTTCTCGCAAAAACACGTTTAACTAAAAGACATTTTTTTAATCTGAATAAAATCTCCCGACTCTTATGTTTTCTTCAGAGCTATAATTACAGAGTCGAGTGAAAAATAATGTTCAAATTCAACTAGAATTAAAGTTACTTATTCTCGATTATTGGATGGCAATGACATGTCTTCAATCAATTGTTTGCATCTTTCGCCTCATTATGTGAGATTAAATCTTCTCGATTCCTCCATGTCTTTACGAACGGCGAGGAAAAAAATCTCTGCCAGGTTTCGGCGGCTCTTTTGCCTGAGGTTCTTCGTGGCTACCCCACTGTTACAGTTCGAGGAGTACGAACCCGTTACGAGAGCACTTCTGAATACGTTCCTTTCAAGGTTTAACTGCATCTAAAGTAAGGGTCACGAAACGCACTTTGCCGTCGGCTGTTCTAAAAGTTTTCAATCTGAGATTGTACATGAACATTCCGAGAAATTATGAACTAAACTTGCAGTTCATCGAATAGAATTAATTGGAAGAAATTTCTAAGTTTTATTTACAAAAAGGTTTGTCAAAGTACATACTAGATTATAACTTCAAAAATGTTAGGGATTTTGTTGCTAGAACTAATTTACAGTAAATAGAAAGAGCCTAATGCAATGTGTCATGATTAAGGTGGATTTTAAATTGAGGACATAAGTAGTTTCGTACATCCTGTGGATTGATGAATTTCGCGAAAGCCTTTAGAAATCAAGGAAATTTTGAAACCAATAAACTACAATTCAATTTTTGATTTTAGTTTCAATATCAAAAGTATTTGGTATTTCACTTAGTTCACTTTGAATTACGAGTATACTTAGCAACAATGAGGAAATGAGAGAAGGCCTCGCCTGAAGCTATACCTTTTAAAGTACCGTCAAAAAAATCGTTTCAGTTTAAAAATTAACAGATTATATACTGAAGTTTGGGGTGACTTGCATATCAGTATAAATAACTTTTAGGTCAACAAGGTATGGTATTTACAAAGAAGTTAACAGTGATACGTCACGAAAAAAATAAAATAGTTGTGATACTTGTATGATTTACATCTGTAATGAATGAACTTGACCGATTATGAATACCAAAGCGTTTTAGTATTCATAACGCCAGTCTAGATTATGTTGAATTTATCGGAGTCAAGAATCTTAAACAATCAGAAAATTAACTCCGAAGACTGAAATATTCCCCGTTTTAAGTAGAATGACTGCATGAAAACCTTGCAAGGTTAGACTTCCTCCTCACCAAGTTTCAGGGGCAAACCATAATAAACTTTTTCTGAGCGTGGATCAGGAAGCTAACGAAACAAAATAAACAATTCTTAGTAGTAAGAAAATTCCTGAACACTCCTCATGGATAGTGCGAAGTCATGTTCTGTATAGTTTTCTACCGAAAGACTCCATTTGAATGAAGTCAATGCTCAGGAAGTTGTTCGAAAACAATGGTAATGCGAGCTGCGTGAATAAGATTCTGGCAACGCAAACGCCATTAGATCTCCTTTGAGGAACAATAGCCAAGTTTCAGGGGCAGTCTATTTAGACGCAGTCACCTTGCTGACAACGCTACTTTTCTTCAAATAAATCGGTCAAATTCTACCCGTCACTTGAAAGATAATAAAAACCTGAGCCATGAAACAACATAAAAAATCAATTCTATTGCGTTCGCTAAACGACTCCTCAAGGTTGATGCAAGTTTGGAATCGATGCTTCATTGCGAGATCATGTCATTATAATTCTAAATGATAGTTGTGAAAAAAAATATTTAAGTCAGAAAAAATTTACGCGAAATTGGGATGCGCAATTATTTCCACAAGGCTAAAACTCACGTAAATACAATTCAATTTTTCAAGAAAATTCGATTTCATGAACTGTAATCCAATTCAAAGTGAAAATTTTCGTTGGCATTATTTAATCAATTCGATGACTCCGACTAGTTGCAGAGGAAACTGTTCAATGGCCCTCGTTTAAACAATGAAAAAACTCATTCTAGCATATTTTCCCCGTTTGCATTCCTCTCAGAGAAGTCGCCAGAAAACTATCGCTCTCGAAATCTCCGTCGGCTTGCCCATCGACAACAAAATACCCCGTAACTCATGTACAACATAGGCTAATTAAAGCACTGCCACTGAAGGACAGTAACCACCTTATTTGCTCGATATTTTGAGGTTGACGCGTCATGTGAGGGAGCTCAGGTCGCGCGGTAGCAGCGGCGTCGCGACGCACATCTCGACGTCGAAGGCCGGTGAGGTCACGATTCAGCTCTGCTCTGCGCACACGTTCTTTCGTAAGGGAAAATAGATCCCGTCTTCCTGGACAATTTATGTACCAAGAGTAGCTATTTTATGCCATCTTAATGCCCTCGCGACAGAATTATTGCGCTGCGGTGCAAACAATTGAAAGAAACGGTAGATGAGATCAACTTTCGATCATAAAAACGTTGGAAAAAGAGCGAGACAACCCATGAATTACTAACGTAAGGAGGTGCATGTAGCTCAGTATAGCAAGAGGAAAATTTACTGGTTCTCAGTCTATACAAAGAAGAATATATTACGAACTGGTAGAGGCGAGTATAAACTCGAATGAGACGAGGGCGTTTTCCGACGTGCTAGATGAAAGCACATGCTACGTTCTCAGAATATTGCTGGCTTCTGAATGGGTTGGGTTATTACTAATTTTTTGATGGCGTTTTCTTCAGAACGGCAGCATTTAGCGCTAAATATTGCAAAAATATGAAATCACTGGTGTTGTTGACAATAAACAATCTTCTTAGAAATTTGTTTCACTTCTTTTAGTGAAGTCTCGGAAACATGAATGTATTTATCAGCACAGTGCGATTTACAGCCTATCGGTTAATAAAAACCACAATAGTTACGGAAGAATCGCAATCACACTACAAGTATCTTCACAGGGAAAGGAAAACAAAATGAGACAGCGATGAGTAAAAAAATTTGTCCACGCGCAAAGCTCGTCTATCTTCAGTGAAAACAATTACTCGAAAAAATGGACTCGACTGGAGGAAAGAGAAACAACTGAAACAACTAAGGAAGGCGAAAGTCACTGCTGGCAAATATCATAGTCGTGCTTCTCGACCCAAGAGAAAGAACTCTGAAGACTCGTATCCGTTCACAAAAAATCTCGAGTATTGAATCTTATGTTTTATAGAACGTGCTAAATGAATTTCTGTACCCACTTATTACGTAATTTTCAACATAGAATAAGACATTTCTGCAGGCTTACGTCACAACGGGAACAGAACAAATTGAAAGTTTATGAATACAGTTTCACTTTGACGATTGAAGTTAGTTTAAAGTAACGCGGCATAGCTCTGACGAGTCAGCCAATAAAATTACAGGTCAGCTCTCAACTACAGGCAGACACGATGCGCATCACAGTTTTGCCGTTGTTTGATCTTGTTTCATGTATTGAACTTTTCCCAGCATTTCCATCGTTAGAGAGCAGGAAGGACAACTCTATTCCTCAAGCGAGAATGATATTATTGGGACATAAAAGTAGTAAAACTCATTCAGTTGCAGCGCTGGCGTCAAAGCAAATTGCATGAATTCCACTCTACATATAATTATTATTTTTCGATAATTTAAGTTTTTCACTGATCACCAATTTACTCGAGAACGATGGGCAATGAAGACGAAGAGCTTGGCTGTCTGCTAAAAAATTTGAGCATCTCTTCAGCAGCATTTACGTTACACTTAAAATACGCCAGAAGCAGTATTTGATTCCTCAAATACAGAATTATGCAATTTATTTCCCGAATTCGGTATGCGTGTTTACTTCGAGTACGAGAGCATGTCTTTCAAATACATCTCATCACTAAATACATGATGATATCACGTAAACGAACAGAAGTGCGTTTGAAAACAAGTATTCTGATCCTGATATACGTAAATCGTTATAATTTTTAATTTCGTCTATTAATGAAATAATTGAAAAAGCCTACGGGCCGAGACAAAGTCGTGAGGTTAAATTTTTACTCACGTGCTTGCTAGGACTCTAACGATAAATATTTTTATAATTGGCTAAAGAATATTCAGCAAGAAGGAAACGTTTCATTGAAAAGATATTTTCCAAGCCCGGGCAAAATGCAGATGTGAACGCCATGAACTCCATGTATATGTAAATAAAGGAATACATCAAACTCATTATATACGCTAGTTCATTCTATTCTCAGGAGGATTTTAATTAAGTTTTAAGGTAGGGCTTCAGAGCGCAAGGCTAACTAACATCAGAGTCATGTGGAGGTTGTAGCACGTCTGAAAAGGACGATCCATTTTAGCATCCCGCGTCAAGGGCAAGTCTGCAACATTCTGTACAGTTTTCTCCAGCAAATACGCAGAGGTCATTCTAAAGCCATTAATTTTTTTCTACAGTGGCATTGTTAACGAGCTTCAATGTGAGATCATTTATTTAGAACAAAAGGAAAAGGCTTAGAATTAATCTCATGCTCGATTAGTCACAATCGAGCACTCTAAGGCCTACGCCACTTCCAATTAGCCTTCCTGGAAAATGGAATGCCTTGCATCAATCAGATACTATTCAAGAAAACATATGCAGAACTTTATTGAAGTTTGAAAACATGTTCTCAAAAGTCATGTCTTGCCATGTGTGGAAACTGACGTGATCTCACAACCACAGCTTTTTTCACTCAAAGCAAACTACTCTTCGCTCGTGAATCGCGATGGCCGGTCATCGTAGACTGCTGGCAGTTTACTAAAATTATACTGTACTTCAGGTTTCACTCAAAGGCTCGTATATTTACCCTGGAAATAGAATAGTAAATTGTATATTAAATCATCTAAGCTTGGGAAAAAGCTCAGAGACCAAAAGATAACTTGTAGCTGTTTACTGCAGTGTAAAAAAGGCATCATTTGAAAACGTCGGCCTGGAGTGATAGCATACATGAAAGTCTGGCAACATTCACACAACAAAGTTATCCTGAGTCGCCAGTATTTTTCGAGAACATCCGTGAAGAAGCATTCATTTAGATCATTTTGACTTATTTAGCTTCAAATTTTCAAACAATCAATTTTTACAGCTGTCGCTGCTACTAGGTTAGGATTTATGTAATAATATCCCGAGGCAAGCTGTTTATCTGACGTTCTGAAATGATTTCCTGGTACCTATTCCTGGCTCCCAGCTGGAAGTGAAATTTGTTTCGAAGTTTTCCATTACAACAGAATTATAAAGCATCCTGAAATGTACACGCATGATATTGCAAGGCTTCTGTTTTCCTGTAGATGCGTGAAAATTAATAGGTTAATTAAAATTTTTACGAAGATTTTCAAGTGAATGTGATCAAATTCCAAGGCTTTGAAATTCTCCCTTTTATAATTAGCCAGTAAAAGTAATTGTAAATGGCGAGGTCATGAAATGATGCGGTTGCGGACTGTCTCGCTACCGATCCATCAGCAGGGTATGCGGACGAGACGATCAGTCACCGATATGCTGCAAGGTGAGCACCTCTCAGCTCCGTCAGCTTACTCTAGCCGTCACTGACGAGAGCTTGGTGATCCAGTTTTCTATTAGAGGGAAGTTTTTGTGCAAATCATGAAGCAATTCTATTATGCACGATGATTGATCACGTCAAATTTCTAGAGTTCACAAATTTTTCTAAGATTTTCAATGCGTTTTTAGTTCAAGGGGTAAAAATCAAATATTTAAGGAATGAATGTGCGATACTAAAGTCAGCGAATACTCGGATAATGATATGCCAACTAATATAAGTAAAGTTCACATTCAACGACTGATGAAAAACTTAACGGCTTCACAAAAAATCTGGCAGGTACAATCGGAGCTGTATTTATTCAAAGTTTCCTTCACGATAAAAAAAAAATAATGATAATCCCTTCCACTTAGATACAGTATCCTATTAATTTTTAAATACCAAGTTGTGAAATGCTTTTTCGTCAATCATTATGAATGAACATCTAAATACCATAATTATGAAAATACCAAGCAAATTTATTCGTTATCAAAATTCAGAAATACAGACCTTTGCGAACCTTTTGTAAACAGTGACGTCGATTTCAGAAATAAAGCTGACCACATGGGATCCTTTCTTCATCATTCAATTCACATTTTCTCCACGAACTGTGCTGCTTCATTAATTCCACCCTCAGATTAATAATGTAGCTCATGACATTTTCTCTTCAGCATTACAATAACTCTTGAAAAGACATCTTTTGCTGGCTTCATTTGGTTCGCATTTGTATCTTAATTTGCACGCGATGGTAGAGGCATTGTGACACGGGATAGACCAAAAGATAACTGTGTTGAGTGATCGAGCAAGAGTATGATATTTGTGGCGCTGTAGTTCTTTCCGACGAGCTCTGGCGAAGTAAAACCCTATCGGCAGACTAATTTGCGTATCGGCAGATTGTGTGCACAACAGGAGAATTATTGCGCCGTGGTAGAGTAATTGCGCCATGTAGGGAACAGTTTCACAAATGCACCGTAATTTGGATGCTAACTGTTCTGAAACGGTATTTCATTAACAAATACTGGCGGCATTAATTTATTGACGATAAAACGCAAATACGTTTTACCGAGAGGAGCGATGCAGATGTGGGGTTAAAGGAATTAGAGAGCAAGTTTCCTGAGCAGGGAGGGTTTTCCAAATTTAATAGCGTGTCCTCAGCACTTTGCACCTGTACCCATCATCTGCTGTAAGCTTGCGAGCCTGTCAATGAACGTAGGAACATCAAACGGCCCAGAATATCGTGATTTATCTCAGATGCAAACCTGAGCTCGACTTGCGTTGATCGTATTACCAAATGCTGCATAGAAGGGCGCTTTTATGTAACTAGCGCTTATGTGTTCATATACATCCCAATAATTGCATGGTGTGCACGCGATTCTCGTACGGCAACAGTAAAACGTGCAACGAAAAATTCAGTCGCGTTGCGAGCAACCTGAGTTAAGTGTGCGAAAAGCATCCATCATCAGCTCGCAGGAACCACTGACACAATGTATTTCTACAAGATTCTTAAGAACAGTACAATTGTATTGTGTAAACGAGGAGTCAATGACAAAGATGTGCAACGTTCATTGAGGAGCATAAAAAGCGACCAAGCTTTGGCAAGTTTTGATTGAGGTTTCAGTGCATTTTTCATAGTTGAAACATTGTACAAAAAAATCCAGAAATTCTCTAAACGTAGACAACACCACTAACAGTAACAGGTCTTCGTCGGGAGTTATCACTAACACTCCATTTTTCTTTTGAAAACGAGCGAATAAGAGGATACTACATAAATCGATTACATGAGATTTATGGGACAAGGATAAAGTGAAACTTTTTAACAGTAAAGATATGTTTCAAAATTTAAGCCATATTCTCATTACTGGGGTGCTGTGAAAGTACTGAAGATATTTTCATTTACTTTTCATTGACTTAGAGGCTGATTTCCCATATTGCAAACTCATTGTGCCCAAAATAATAAAAGATGAGAGTAAATTTTTCATGACCTGCCTTCCATTCTGTTACCTCCACACCTTTGTTTCGGGGCGCTGAAACTGCGCTCCCTTCTCTAAGCCAAACTCAATCAGAATTTAACTGCAGTGCTGCACGTGGTCGGTTCCTCATCATCTATTTGATGAGCGAGAGAGACAACAGCATGAGATGTCCTAATAGTTTACTGATGATCTTATCTCAGTTCTAGAAAAAAGAAGTGAGGGCAAGAAGTTGCCCTGAGGCGTGCCACAAGGTCGAACTGTAGGGGCAAACTTTCACTCCTATCTCTACGATCTGCTAGACAGGAGCTATTTAAATTAGACAAGAAGGGATGAATTGCTCCAACACGACGAACAATATTCAAACAGCGCGACTAGAATGGAATGGACCCACCGATCACATGTTGACATCAGCAACACATTTAAATCCAAAATAGAAACGCAAAACGCGCGAAATATTAATAGATTTGAATGACACATGTCTAATTTTGAATGCGATTTTTTTTGAGTGGGTAAAAAACTTACAGCTGGGACACTGCAAGAAGTTCGAAAGAAGATGAAATACAATTGAAGGACAGTTAATTGAAGCAATTTGCCGATATTGCCTCCGCTCCTTTTTTCTGACCAGGTACGAAGGTAACAATGCGTCCTCGTGACTGTAGACGAGCCCACTTTCATGCAGGTGGTCATAATTCGCGACAAGCAATTAAGTTTGGCCGGAGCCAATCATGAGCCTCAGCGCCCAAATCTTTGGAACTTAGATCAGAGGTGAGGTCGACCATCCAGTAGCATTACATTAGGGCTCAGCTTATATGTAATTCCCTGGGATGGCCGGAGCAGTCTGAAACATCTCAAAGCATCTCCACTTTTATTGTTATAGTCGTGAGACGTAGAAGTCGCACGCGGTGTGGAGAAACCTCAGTCATTCTCTTCTGTTTGGAGTCTTTTAAAACAGTCTCAAGGTAAGTTTTAATACAGAAAATTATTGCAAAATTGCGATATGTTCTTTTTATACGACTTGTTTTTCCACTGAGCTGATACTAGGATTTACAACAACCTTCTTGTAAATGTATCTCAGGATTACAAATGCTTCAATACGATGGTCGAATGAGACAAACCACTATGAGTAAGCTTCGAAAATGTTTCAATAACTAAAGGTTTAAATGAAGGCAACAATAGCTCTCAAAACATGCTATTTCATTAAAGTCAGTTATTGTAGCGTCAGAGTGTTAAGAGAATGTGTGTTGAAAAAATTGAAGGTTTTACAATCAGGAAAGAGGTTACAATTTCGATAATTAGATTGTATCTAATTCTCAAAGTCAGCCTTAACTAGTGAGTAAGTTTTTTAATTACGATCATGGCAAAGAATATTACAGTTTACATCAAGATAATATGTCTATCACTCTTCCTGAAGAGGTCTTCTATTTATCTAGATTTATTCGCCGTGGTATAGCTTACAAAATATCCTTCGACAATCATGCAAATAATTTTGATGATGCGATAAATTAATTTATAACTTTTACTCAACTTTAACTCCATTGGTACGCATCTATTCAACGAGCTTCAAGTGTCAGAGCTACTTTACATTTTTTAATAGGCACGGTTTTACGCCTGAAATGAAAGCATCACATACCGAGGCGAGGGAGCCATGAAAACGTAAAGCATCAGCTGTCATTGAGACACGTATTCTGCAGGGCGCTTTCTCCCGATACTCCAGTTAGGCGGGGTCATTTTTTGATGGCGCTTTTTTCGCGTCCTCTTGCTTGGCAGGACCTTCAGTCACTTTCTCTTGTTATAAAATAGTTCTCAGGCACCCGAGCTAACATGCAGGCTGACATGCGCACGTGCTTCCTAATCAGAAATCGATCACAAAACGAAGATCTGAATGGAAATAGGATCACTAAAATATTATGGTAACCTATAATATCTACTTATTTTACATTATTGTATTATTTCACTTCAAGTGCAAGTTAGCTCCTGAACTATTTTGATGCACTAACAAATGAGACGAAAACCATTGTTCCGACTTTGTTGCTGTTAACATACAGTGCAGAAGAACAAATATTTCTAGAATTTCTGCACTTGTCCAACGTGTTTTTATTTTATCGAAAACGGATCATCCATACTACAACTATACACTAGCGCTTAGTGATTGCATAACACAGAAAACCTGAAAAGTTCTGTTACAAATTGAATAATTCATTTTGCTCAGTACTTACTCGAAAAAGTACCTGTGCACAAAAACAACAGAATACATGATCCTTACTTGATACCAAATAGCATATCCATTACTCATTTCTATAATAAATAGTCTATATCTCAAGTTATTAGACAAAGTTTTGCAGGTCTTAGTTTCTTATTCGATTCTTCATCCTAAATCTCCTTGAGCACTGCGTTGTTTTTTAGCGCGGTTGATTGAATTTAAATTGTCAGCCAAGCTGCAAATTTCGATTGGGTCACAGTCTGGAGACTGACTTGGCCATTGCAAAGTTCCAGTAGGCCGTTTTTTATGATGCGTTCGACTTTTAAGGATTTGTCTGATTGTATCATTTCTCCGTAACAACAACTTCATACTGTAGAGCAAAATTCGAATGTAGAATACATGGTCCATGAGTGTCAGACTAAAAATGACTACCGTAACCAGTCATCAGTAAAGCAATGAAGCATTCATGGACAAATTAATGCATATGGAGCGCTTGAATGCATTTCTTGGATAAGTGGAGATAGTCAATTATGCAGTAAGTAGTAACATAGAGCAAATTACCTTGCAAAATACCCATAAATGAGCTTAAAACAACATTCTATACCTGGTTAATCCGATATTGATTCAAGAATTCAATGAATTTCTTACAGCTTCCATCCCGAAGAACTTTTTATGTCCTCATAAGAATGTCCTGAAGGTTCATGTCTGCCTTAGTTAAGGCAAAACTCTATTCCGTCTTCCTGTGTATCCGAACCGAAACGCTTCTTCTGGTATCTTTCAATACAGTTACGCATGCTGAGCCTGTCACAGTCGAAAGCTTTTAACGGCGCTTGAAAAACGCGTGCTGATTCGCCTCGACGAGATGAACCCTGGACTAGACTATTACTATGTTAAAAAAAAAGCGACCGATAGGCAAGCAATTGCTTTCAACATGACTACGTATCAAACTATAGGATATCTAGTACTAAGGAAATATGCAATTTCTGTTAGAATTTATGATAGGCAATTTCACATCAGAGAACAATTAAGTTCAAAAATGATTAAAATAAAACATCGAATGTAAAGTATTGTGTTACTGAAGAAAAATCATCAATCTTTCTAAAGCTGTTCACGATTTAACTATTAGTTGTCTTCAGATTTTTGCCGCACGTCCACCAAATCCAAATCCGTAACTCTAGTGAAACATTTCAATGGATATTCTTCAATTCGTAGATAAACATTTCGTTCGAAGCATCCCATAGCGAAACTTTCTTCTGTTTTAGATGCCCTGTAGCAAGGTAGAGACTTGTCTGTATCTTGGGTGTCTGAAGTTGCGGCATCAGAAGTGACGTCACGCTTAGCTATCAATAGTGTTCAGGGGAGCCAACTACAGGTCGACATTATATTGATCATAAAAGAAATGTCACTCACTAAGGCTTAAAATTCCACATTTAAACTTGTTCTGTATTCTTCTACAGTTAATTTTTGACCGAACAGACACTAACGTTGATAATTGTAGAAAAATTCACGTATCATGTGGGGGGTGTCTCACAATATACTCGGGTATACAGATGGTTAGTGTCTGATTAACTTTAAATTTGTGCTCAAAACATTCAGTATAATTGTTCCATCATTTTATAAACATGAGGTTTGCAAAATTAAGGAGTAAATTTAGAATTGCGATAAAATTTTTGTTTTTTGTAAAAATGTGTTCGCGATAGAAAAACCAACACAGCGGGTTATTTCATCACTCCCTTACATTAGCATAAATTGCTTGAACAAAAAATTCATTTTCTGACGAAATGAATTTTCAGTGTGTGTCCATTAAACCAACTTTAAGAAATTAGCCACCACAGTAATTTGACAAGCTGCTCACACAACGCCAATAATAATCTTCTAAGGTTTAAGAGTGATTATAAAGTTTCGGCAAAATTCACCCCGTTAAAATTTCAATAACTTTCTTAGATCTAATCGCAATAACCGCGTGGGTGTTGGCTAGCCTGGTTACCGGCGTCACCGTTGCAAACTTGACCCCCAGCGAAGTATTGACGTTTGGATGACGTAGTAATGACGTCGTGGAATACGTCACGGTCAAGCCGTCATTGACTGCGGCATCTGTTAAAGCTGCGCGATCGCTACCTAGCTTGGTCGAGGGCTCAGAGGTTTGGACACAAGCACATGCCCTTGAATTCTATCCCCGCGCGAGGGGTTGGCCAAGACTACGAAAGCATGACATCTTCCATGACAATTGAGTCACCTACAGAAGGGTTTCTCAAGAGTTTTTGAGTGGCTGTTCTCAATATTTGTACATTAACAATTTTCTCAGCAACTAAAGTATGACGCGCTAGAATACATAATATGTCACAGATCCAGCCTTCATGTAGCGATAGATCTGATGGCCAGAGATCAAGTTTTATGTTTGATCTCTAGTCAAAGTGATTCTGTATTAAAATAGTATCGACGAAAATGTTTAAAATTAGTTTTATTCGTAACTAAGTATGAGTCATACAACGATACCATTGAACGCACCATTAAACGCTTGACGTCTCCGAGGGTGCACTCAAGCACCACTTCAAGAATGTACAGTGTTAGCGTGAAGCTGTCAGTTCTTGTCATGGGGATGCTTTCGTAGTTATAGGAAGAAGAAATGACACAGAAATTAAACTTCATGGTACAAAGTAAACCAGAAAAGAAGTATTAGGAATCTTTGAGCACTCCAGTGAAATTCACTGAGGTCAGAGAAATTATATTAAACGCAAGAATTTATGATTCGCATCACTTTTCCCAGATTTTGATTTTACGCTGTTCACCTCTAGCGAACGCGCATACTATTCTCACAAACAGATGCCCATAAATTGAGAAAGTTCATACGAACGAATTCTCTTCTGAAGTCAATACATCGCGCACGAGGGTTGGGTTGAAAAAAACACATCAGGTAATACTTCACACACAAAAACTCTTCGTTTATAAGTCATTCATTAGAGTCAACACGATGCAATGCACTTCTTACAACAACGAAAAGAGGAGCGTCACGTGAACCAGTGCCAAGGGAAGTCTCGTGCGAGGTACTGAGTGCTAGCACGCGGCCGAGCACAAGGGCAACATCAGCTTTAAAACATAAAACCCCGCGAGTTCAGGAGTTTGTCCACACTGACTTGTTAAGCCCAGTGATTACACACATTATGTACGTTCAAATTGCTCAAAAATGTATTATCTATATTTACATCATTCTAAAGCTGGAACATGTTCAATGAACTAAAAACGATAGTCGAGTTGAGAAGCGGAATCAAACGAAAATGTATTGAGACCACCACACCACGTGGTTCCTCAAACACCTGCGAAGATGCAGAAGTTTAGGAAGTTTTAAAAAATTGTCGCTTCTACTGAAATTATTAAGCAACGTACGGAATACCTGATAGATCAAAAAACAAAGGAAAATTGCCAATGTGAGTGAAATAATTCTAGCTTTCGCAATGCTAACATTTCCGTTGGCAAAGATTCAGTAAAGACTTACCATGAGTGTCCGAGCAGAGTGAGTCGACTAAACTTGAAGATGTAAGGGTAAACCCTGAAGTTAATGAAATATTTTCAGACAAGGTTGATGGTACAAAATCCAAATCAGGACTCAACGCATGGTCCACGGATAATTCATGTTCCAGTTGCAGATGAGGGGAGAGAGACACGCTAGGTGCCAGTTCAGGAGAAAATGACGGTCCAGGTGCGCTGCTGGCACCATGTTGTAGAGATACACCAGGTAGTTTGAGTTCCGAGGAATCTTCATTAGAAGGAGCAAATTTGAAACTTGAAGATAAGGGTTGCTCTAAGAAATCGGTAGGGGGAGAACTTGGAAATGGGGTGGGGGAAGTGGTTTGAGGAAGGGGGAGGGAAGGGGAAGAAGTGGGGGAAGGACTCTCTGGAAAGGACAGTTCGGCGAGACTTGTTTGTAGACCAGTAGTGGCCAAATCATCAAGGGATTGGTATGATTCGTACCAGAGGTCCCTCATTGCAAGGATGATCTGGAGAAGTTCTTAAAGGCGCCTCGAAGCGGTCAAGTGTCTTAAACCATGACCAACTTCACGCATGAATCTTGTAGCTGTTTGCAGTTTGCCAATAGGTCAACACTCAAAATAGGTTGAGTTAAGAAATGAAATTTGTCACTCAATACTTTTAGTTGACTGGATTCAGTATTTGGAGGAAAACAATACCAGTGCTTTTATATCAGAGTATCATCACGTTATTTTTACCACTGCAGAAAGTTTTAGATTATCACTGTGAACGCGAAAATTTAAATTCCAAACACTGTAGCACACTTTTAATACCCAATATCCACAACGAATTCAACGTAAATCAAAAATTGGATTTCGATTTTTTGGTCGATGAAATATAGATATAAATTTTGTAAGGTCATTCACTTTTCCTGAAGTTTGAACTTTTGAAGACAGTAACACCTTAAGATATTGATAGAACACGAAACAAATATTATATGGCACTTTCGACTTCAGAAATATCCGTAAATATGTAATGGGGAAAATTAAAGTGGACGTTAGTTACTTTAATTTTTTCAATTCTCATCTATGAATTAAATCAACACTGTATTCCCCTCAGAAACCCAGCAGAGCTGAGAGCACTTTCCCAAGGTACTGTTCTCCAAGTGCCTACCAAGATCACTGCTTCCCGAACAGCTGCTCTTCCAATATAAGCCGTGGCGTTTCAATGACGTCACAAATCTGTGACGTCTCAAAAGTGTGACGTCACAAGAGAGCCATCACATGCCTTAGACCAATGAACAGCCTTGGAAATTGCGCTGCGTGCCTACCATTGGTGGATAAATTTAATGACGAATCAAAGACGTCACGGAATCGTCACTATTGATTGTGTGAAGTGACGACACAGTGCGAGGGTGGAAGCGCAAGCGCACAACATCGTTGCTTTCTTATCTTTCTTTACTTTCAAATCTGTGCCGTCGTCCCTGAAGCACAAACTTTTCATGAAGCATTCACTCCGTAGCTGGGGCAATCCAGAGACTGGTCGTCCAGAATCAAGGAGGCAGTTTCTGACTCAGAAAAAGGTGCATTCAGCGCTCCAGTTTCTTATTTTTTCAGCGGGAATTTAGTGGCGCTAATCATAGCTTCCGGTAGCGGCCGATCCCAGGCGTCGGCTCAGCGTTTCATATTGCTTCGCTCATGTCACAGATTTCGTTCCTTGAACAATTGCATCGGCTGCGATAGGAACATCCGATTTATTTACGCTAAAATAGATACCATCATAGGGAAAATTACCGTATCCGGAATGAGAAGAATTCTACATGGGAGCAGCGGAAATAAAAACATAGTAGTGTTTATTAATGCTATCTATGTAGGTACGCACTCCAAGCGCTTTTAAGTTAAACCAAAAGCCAGTTTTCTAGTTCTTTTACGAAGTAATTCTGTAGACCATTGTATCAACAAAATGCGTTTAGTCATTTCTTCATTTCTCCAAAAATGTTTAAAACGGTTACGCTCAGAAATTTTCATAACTCTTTCTGTAATGCATCATTTCTTATTCTTTCTATATATAGTGACTTTTTGACTAATTCACCTGTAAGACGCGAATCTTGACTTAAAACACTCAAGTTTTAAATAGTTTGCTGAATTTAGTTTGTTTCTGAATAAGAATCGAGATGAAGCACCCAACGACACAATGAGCGACAGACACCGGACCACCTGCAGCGGGCACTCGTGCAGGGTGGCGAGCTGGAGCTGCGTATCCTAGACACAGCGGGGAGCTGGTGGGTAAGTTCTCCCTGCGTCAGTTCCCAGTGAATCAGTGCGAGTAACTAGGGAGTGTGAAGCTCTGGAGGTCGCATCCTATTTTTACAGTGGCACAGTCAACTCGGTTCGTAGTCAATGCTCAGAGTAACGGAAGCGTTTCTTCCGGAAGGTCTGCAAGTTGCAAGAAAACATTGGGAAGCACAACCGATTCACCGGGAAGCCTTCAGGAAGCAAGCACCTTTGCCTCGGAGTAAGAACCGTAGCGTACGTTTGCGACACAAAGCCTAGAATTTCATCATGGGCACGGCATTTCCTTTCCCCTAAAAAATAGTTGCTGGACGGACGATCTGGTGTTGTGGCGGGAAAAAAACGTTTCGAAATAAGCTAGCGCCCTTGTTGTGAAGGCTGGTAAAACGGACCATGTTGGGGGCCGCTACCGGTTAAACAGATAGGAAGGTGTTAATAGCGTTCAACTTTAAAGGCCAATGTCAAGCCAAAGTCGGCAGATGAATCATTTGCAAGCTATGAGACGCCTTCCTGAGTGCTTGAGTTTATGACTAAATTTTCGTAGTTCAAGGTAATTTCCTCCAATATGCAGCGTAGTAAATTGGCTGATAATCTTTGGTCAAGGTTACTATGCTTTGTCAGTGCCGCAGTTAATGGCGCTTTCGCTGCAGGTTGTGCGAGCGCTGAGTTTTATAGCGTAATATTCTTTAGAATTCCTGCCGTAGCAGCTCCCTGTATGATCAATGGTACTAGAATTTATACAACATTTGGCTCTAAATTTATTCATCATCAACGAATTCGCTGTTCTGGGCAAAACTAGTATTTTTAGCAAAAACCCTACAATGAAACTACGCTAAGTTTTTTACTCCTATGGTCGTACGACGTTGACAGAAAAAACTAATTTGTTTCAGAAATTGCTCAAGAACGCAATTGGAAGTTACGAGTTGTTTTGCTCTGAGGTAGTTAATTTTTTAACTTGGAATTCGGATAAAAAATTTTCCTAACTAATGAATGCAGTGCTTGAGTTAGTTGTACAAACTACATGCAATGAAATTTTACTGATTAATTTGAAAATAATAAAGCTTCTTAGGTTAATTGCATTTTAGTTGGGATGAAACAGGAATATATTAAAAATTCGCTCCTATATACATACGTACCTCTCACATCGACACATTTTTTAAAACATTTTTGGGAATCTGTCTTTGCTCTCTTTCTTTCACTACTTTTTTATATTCTCTCTTACTCACGACTTTCATTTTTTCCATCTTTGACAAAGGCTTTTGACGCAGGGAGCAGCGCCTGAAAAACTAAATTGAGCCGCATAACGTTGCACCCATTAGACATTTCTTCTCATTACTTGCCTTAAACAGCGGTCGCATGTAGCCGTACTGTGTATGGCGACTGGAAAATCTGTACTCGTTCTGTTAATTTCGTCTACCATCCTAGCGGCCACTCACGATGGCTAAACTTGCTCGAAAAGATTATGTGTTTGTACTTCATCGTACTGGTATTAATGTTCCAGTTTACTCTGCCATAGTCATCGGTGCACTATTAAGGACTAATCAGCGATTGCGTGCGGGCAGTGCCATAAATTGACTTTTCTTCTGGCCAAATTAATTCTATACGATGATCTGGAACGAAATTGCCGCATTGAAAACCAATTTTGAGAATTATGTCGATAGAAAAAGTTTATCTTTCGACCTAGCCCGACCAATGGACACAACCTCAGCGCTGTTTGAAAACAAAATCCCCACTTTACATGCATAAACTTGACTCTTTCTTGTCCATTCGTGTGGGAACTATTAGGCCGTAGCTGTTTTCTATACCTGTTGTGATAGCTAGTTTAAACGAACAGTGAAAGTGTTGTATTAAATGAGTCAACACTTATTTTGATTGTCTGTTTCGTTTTCGTTGTTACTTTATGTTAGCAGGAGGACTCCGTGAAAGACTAGGGTTCATTTCTTCAGAATTATAATATCTATCATATATATACTTAAAATTGTGAACAAACGACTAGATACAGTTTTGTCCCATAAAGCTATGTGGATCATGGGGTGGTTCCGTTAAAATTGCAAATAACTATCTTGCTCTCCGCTCGAATATCTTGATGTTGCCAGCTCTATCTGGTTTTGCTCTACACTCGTGGGAGTAAATCTATGAAAGTCAAGCAAAAGAATGATAAAACACCGGAGTAAATACGTCCTGTCTTGGTCTTATCTTTCGCCTGGTTTCCGTGCACGCACTCGTGACGCTGCCCAACGCCTCCTATCTTGAGAACAGTTTTATCTCGGCCGGCATTGCTGCTGTGGCACCGGCAACACCACGGGCAACACGGACGTTTTCATGACGTTTCTATGACGTATTAATGACGTCACGGTTTGCAAGCAGCCCATCTTCCTTAAACACCCCCACACTAACATCCGGCCACTCAACCCTTTGCTCTACGCAACTCGAGGAACTTTGTTTCGATAGACTCTCTCGTCCAGCAAGAGCGCTTCACGCCTTTTGCTTCATGCGCGAAATTGAGTTCACATTGTTGAACGAAGACACACTGGGGCTCAAAGTTTACCATTTGAAGTAGAACAAAACAGAGATGTAGTGAAGCAAGGATAACAACGAAGCTTATAGTTGAAAATTTAGGGAGTCTTTGAAGTGTTCATTTTATTTTCAATCTCGTGTCCGTTTTCGAAATGTTTTGAAAACCAAGGATTATACGCGTATTTGGATAGCAAATCAATATATACTCAAAAACCTATCCAGAGAAACTTTCGACCTCGGTAAAAACAATTCAATTTAAAAGCTTTCAATTTTCTGAAATTACAAGGTCTTTCACTGCAACAACGCTCTCACACATTTAGCGCTTTAAGCGTTCGATCCTAGAAACTGTGGTTTACCCAAGCACTCTCACTTCACTGTCGTACCATCTTATTCGATCGTGTTAACCAAAGATATTTCGAGCATTGACGCGTGGATTTTTCTTCAATTCCTCGTAAGAATTCATAGAACAAACCATAAGCCAATACCATTATGTATGTACATAAGATGATGGTTAACGTTCGTTTCCTTCCTTCGACGTTCATTTCTAACACAATCCTTCTACAGACTTTTCCATTATATTCCCAAGTTCTTCGAGAACTTGACCACCTAAGTCGACGTTCACTCCACTGCATCATTCAAAAACTTACTCTCACTTCCTACAATTTGCATTTATCTAAACAGCATTCCAGTTTATTGCAAAAGTCCAACTTAGAATTCTTTCTTTATTCTTAAATTCTTAAATATTAAATTCTTTGAGAATTTGATCGCCTAAGTTAATTTTCACTCCACTGCTTCATTCAAAAACTTACTCTCACTTCCTGCACTTTGCATTTATCTCAACAGCATTTCAGTTTATTGCATCAGTCCAACAATCGTACATCTCCCGGATACGTTAGCCTACATGCCTGCATTCTGAAGAGTCAAACTAGATTTGAATATTTTGGCCTTCATGTTACGTCGAACATTTGGAACTCTTTACATGTTCTCAACTTGTATCAGCGCGGTTGTTTGATGTCTTGTATTATTATTATTTCATAAGCACCTTTAAATAAATTTCGAGCACATGCTGCTCTTTCTTGAAGAGCATAATCCTCTTTGTGTTTCTATATTTTTGATGGAAAGGTACATATGCTTGAAACAATCATTGCTGATCAACTTCATTAGCAATATGCATATCGTTACCAAAAAATGTTATCTATAAGCACGATATTATTAGTAAATAAAGAAATCAGAACACATTAGTGTGTATAGTTTTATTTCTCAAGTACTGATGCGTGATAGTTACCATAACGTATTTCTGAAAGGTTTCTAAATATACGTGCGTATAAATTTACCTCTGCCCTGCAATGCATGTGTGTATTCAGCACGTAATCGGCATTTAATTTTATAATTCACTCTATGAAGAATGAATGCAGTTTTTAATAGCCCCAGTTTTTTCGAAGAGACTGGTATCTCACATACCGACTGCATGTTTTGTGGAGTAATTTCAAATGCATCACATAATCATGCGTGGGTAGTTGTCACGGTAGAGGAAACAAGGTAGGGTCATTTCTATGGGGGAAATTACACTTCTTCTTGTTCGGGTAGCCAATAGAAAGGCTTTATTTCAAACAAACTTTATGACGTCACCAAACCGCAGTGCCATTAGGCCAACAGTGGAGACGGATTTGGGAGTAGCAGTGCTACCAGAAGCTATTTGAGCGCTGCTATTGGTTCGTTGCTGTGACGTCAGCAAACCCACGCAGTCGACGAAAAAAAGACTTGTTTGACCCTACCGGTAGTTGTTTACATAAAAATGTAAATGCGACTGACCTGCACAAATTCAGTAAAGAATAACAGATATTAAAAATTTAGGACATCGGTGTGTGGTTCAGGGAAGTTTTCGATGACTGAAAATCGTTACAGTGGGCAATTATTTGTTTATTTTTTGCTTACCTGTATATCAACACAAGAGAAATCATAAGTTAGTGTTCAATTCTCTCTTTACACGGCGTCTGCTGCCCGTGGTGCAACACTAACTTGAGAAATTTATTCATTACTTTCGTCGTTTGTACGTAAAAATACTTGCTTTCATGTAATATTGGTTGCGTAAAAAGTTTTCCGTTTATCACACTTTTTAGAAATCAAATTTCGCAAAAACGAACTAATCTGACTAAGCTGAGAGTAATATTCATAGCCTTAATCGTTTCAAGCCACTTCGCATATACATTTCTGAAATTTCCAAGCCCCTCCCCTCGAGAAACCCTGAAAATCCCGCTAGGGGAACTCCCTTTGCTGCCCAAGCTCCGTGATTGCCTTCACGGCAAGGAAGTCCTTCCGTACGTCTGCTTTGAATGAGGAGTAAGTCCCGGAGTGAGCTGCTTTGTCATCGTCAGCATCATTTGTTCGCAGAAATCTGTGTCATTTGCCTGCTATTGCTAAGAAATGTAAACTGGGTTTCATCAAGTTAGAATCTAAGACAATAATAACATAATTTGTATGATTTGAATGAATAACACTCAATACAGGGATTATTAGATGTCGAAATTAGCTTAAATACGCAAAAACATCAGAAGGTTGAAGACCATAACTTGATGCCGGAGAAGGCAGGGCACCGAAATTATTTGCAAAATAGTGAGATTTAGCGATAGAGCCTAGCTCATTTTTATAATCATGCAGTGAATGGTCCACATCATAAGAAACATTGCCTTCAGTATCTTGTCCCCTGACAGGATGGTGAAGGTGGATGGTTTAGAGTTGACCAAACTATTTCCGGAGAGCGCCAGTGATTTGATCAGCTCTTTACGGCAGAAAATAAAATTACAGATTGCCATCAATAAGATTTGTAGAATAATTTTGCGCTTAATGAACTATGCCACTAGTTTCAACACAACAGTGTGATTCGACTTCGTAGAAGCGTTCTAGCAGTAATGCGTAGAAAACGAATTTTACGAGAAAGTTGAGCAGTTAACCTTGAAAGCAGAACATAAGATTGTGAAGAAAACGACGCATTTCAGGAGCTTCTGTTGCTAGAGCATGACGCAGCGATTTTCAACAGTTGCTCTGCTTCGTTCGTGTAGAATTTGAGTTCTACATGGCATGAATGTTATTTGAAAAATATATGGAAAGTTGATTCAATATTCAGTTTTTGTGATCAGAACACAATGATGCTTGTGGCAATCACGATGTACGCTGTAAATGAAAAGAGTTATCTAAGTATT
>JACJUY010002210.1:77484-90748 GCA_014220935.1 Platorchestia sp. MABIK
TAATCGTTGGGTAAGGATTTATTTTTAATTTTTTTTCTTTTTTGCTTGTTATTTCTATTCAGACCTTATTCGTCTTATTCATGACTGGTAATTACTTTTTATTTCTTCCAGCACTGATGATGGAATGATTTTTATTCCGTAACGTTTGCTATAATAAATGTTCTCTAGAAGGTTGGTTGTACTATTTATTCTAATAAGATTCCCTAAGAATCGCCCTATAAGTACTACTATAGCTGGAATAATTATTTTGGCACGCTATACATTCATTTTCCATCGTACCCACTGGTCTCTCTTACTCTTCATGTGAACTTTGTCTTCCCCACTATAGTAAACATGATAAGATACTGTATGTTCTTCATCATAAACTGATTGCCTTACAGTACTTCCATTAACTCGTTATTTTAATGATTTCGTTTTTTTTTTGTTTTTTTCCTATTAGCTCTTTTGCCTAAATTCTTAAACTTCCAGAAAAACGCTCACCATCGATAGATGCTCACTCTAATTCCAAGGGTTTGCTCGAGGATAATCAAATAAGAAGTTGTATTGGACTACTGAACAATACGACTGGTATTGGTGACTGCACAGCTTTAAAGTCATTAGAAACTCTAAACATGCTTCGTTCTACAGACACTAGAGAGATGCAGTGGTTGGTGATAAATTCGATCTCTTTCGTCAATACCTGTGCTTTATAGAACAGTAAATTAACTGATCGTGCAGGATTTGTTTATATACGCACACTGCTTTAAAATATCTGAGGAAATAAGCAAATCGGTGATGAACTACATATCCGACAGAATCTCACATCTAATTCAATATACATCAATGAGGAGCTCAGATTTTTTGTATGATGTATAAGTCCTCAAATGTCCAATTCATACCACTCACCATAGGCCACGAGTAATTGCACCTAATTTTCTTCAATCAAACATACCAATGCATGTAATTCATGTGGTTACGACAGTTTGAGCATCGTACGAGCAACACTCACAACCGTTCAATATTTGCCTGCAGAAATTGCTCGATGCATGATCTTTGATATTCATAATGATCTCTCTTTCGCTGATGCGGAATGTCCATTTATAGTCTAGCCTAGCCATCAGGCGAGGTTTAGTGAGCAACATTAGGCGCACAATCTCGGCAAAAAAATTAAACCTGATGTGCATAAGGAAACAGTACTACCAGTAACACGACACCTGACTCGTTCACACGCACGTGAGTATTAAAACCCGATGCCCACTTCGTCTGATTTGATCCATGCTATTTTATTTTCAAAGACCTTTATGCTCCACGTAGTTGAGGGATTCTTGCTAATGCATGGCTGCAAAAGATATTTTTAGGTCTTCATCATTGAATTTTCCCATTTTAGCCGTGAGCTTAAATTATTTGTTTCGTTAACGAGTCGATTAATTTCAATAGGTTAGCATCTACAGTCTATGTCAATGTCATAGAAACGCTAAAACATCATTTAAAAATTAGTTTTAGGTAACAAGCACTTATATTCGTATACAATTTATCAATAAATTTTTCTTCCTGCAAACAAAAGTGTTTAAATTTTTTTGACATTTTCTAGTTTCGGAAATATTCAAAAACTTCTTTGAGAGCCATTCGTTCATTCAACTGCGAGGAAAGTTGTTGAATCATAGTGTGGGCGTTGGTGAAATGCCGAAAAAATCATCCGCTATCTTGAAAATCTTTAGCCGAGCAGAGATGAATTATTTTGCCGTGCAAGACATCTCTTTTTCTACGATGCGAATATTAAGGAAAATGTAGCTCGCTAATGAAGTTCTTAAAGACCTCATTTGCTCATTAGCTAAATTGCGTTTTTAAGGCCCTTGCTTTCAAAGGCGTAAAATTAATGGTCCTGCAAAAGCCGGGCGAACGCAGCAAAAACTTTACATGTCCGAAGTGCGAAGGTTCAGCTATCCTAATATCCTCTTGAGGACAACATTTGATATTGTTGTTGTGTTGAGGACAGCATTTAGCGGCGACTCTAAGTTATTGTCTCTTTGTTTAAACAGTTTGCGTCTTCATTGTGACAGATATGGCCTCGGATCCGTTTGAAAAATAAGTTTTATACAATTGATGTTTCGTTGGAATATTTAATTTGTGTACATCAGTGCTAGTGCGGCTGTGTCATACACGTATGAGGTACGAGCACACCTCATGTGTACAGAAACACTATTCCTGTGAAAACGAACTTCGTTGATAAGTTAATGCGCTGACACATGCTGTTACTTCTCTGCGTCGATCGATGCAGGAGAAGGTGCATCTAAGATCATAAGTGCAATAATTAATAAAACAAGCTGGAGACCGGAGAAAAGCTTGCAACGCTGGCGATTTTTTGTTGCATGCCTTGCTGGTGACTTGGAAGTGAATTTCAGGCCATGGCTCGCAGCTCGCTGGCCTGCCATCAAACGTCGACTTTGTTGAGAGATTTTGCCCATGTGCGCCGTGGAATTTGAGGCTATGCGAGGTAAGTGTTCAAAGGGACTAGGATTGTTCGCCTTGCAATAGTCCTTGGCATAACAGATGGGCCACTGAGAGCAATATCGTGCCAGTGTTCGGGCTAGCTTAATAACAGCTTGAAGAGGACGATGACTGAACAAATTATCCTTCCCGGGCAAGACCGATGGTTCCTTCACGCAAGGGAGAGACTGCGTTTCCACAGATTTTGCTAGACGTATTTCCATAGCAGCAAACAATGTATCAAAATCAGTTGGATAATGCCCATGTAATTGTAACCTTTTTAGAGAAAATTGGTAAGTCGACACTACGAGAAAACCAAGCGTTTAGAACGATCCTGAATTTCACATTAGATGCAATGAAAAAGGATTGCCATAACTCTGCCTGAAAAAAACTTCACCGGGATTTACATTTCAAATTCTAAGTAATTTCGTTGCAACGGGTGATCTAAATTTTTCTCTCTCACGACACAAACATTAGTTCTTGTAAAACAGTTAAGCTCAATGCTCGTATTTCCCAATAATTCAAGACAGACATTTAATGTGGTCTTACGCCAGAGTACATTATTCTATTGGCGATTTAGTGGCTCTGATATCATTTTTCTGTCAAGGATTCTTCTTTTGTTGTGTGAAAAAGCAGATGCTAGTTGGATGCATTTGCCTGCAATGGAGCCCAAGGTATGAACGAAGCGGGAAAAATTATTTTATTTCCAAAATGCCCGTATATTACGCCCTGTAACGTAAATTATAGTTTGTCACTAAATCGAAAGCACGAAAACCTAAAAGGTACAATGATTCTGACATGAACATATACTTCACTACAATGGTTGCATGTGGTTGATATTCGGGAAAATCCTTTTGGTGAAAATTTGAAATTACGAGCAGTGTGCATTGTTCTATCTCCCACTGAGATCTGAAGATAGAATTATAACGTCCGCTTACGTTCAAATGCTTACAACCTGAGCAGATCGTCTAGAACGAACCTGGATAATAACAGGCTGTTAACCAATCTATTGAGCTCCGTGGATGATGTGAATGGCACACTACCATGACCAATTTTAGTGCAGTTAGTTAGTCAAATGTGTCTGGAGTCAAAAAGCAAAAATTGAAGATCTTACACTCTATGAATGTTAATATGCTGAGCGCATAGACACATGCTTCTGTTCACTAGTGTAAGCAACTTGTTTAGATATCATGTCGTGTTTTACTAACGCCTCAACGCTCTCTCATAACGAGTACTGCTTTATGGCGTGAGTTGTTACGAATTTTCAAAGCGGATTCCTTCGCAGTTATATTCATGCTCTCAGATAAGGTTTTACATAAACGTTATTAAAACTGATGTAAAAGATGTTTACAAAGGGCAGTGGTGTAAAATTGCTGAAATTGTTGGACGTGTAGTTCTTTAACCATCTCTAGGTAGACTACCTCCATTCCGCCGACATTTGAGACAGGCTAACTGCCTCAACTCTATGATGCCTTCACTCGTCTACTTATCAGCGTGAACCGGTTCTAGTGGATGCTCCGAAACAGAAGATTGTAGAGTTAAGCCTTAATTTGGTCAATTAGAGGCCACAAAAACTCAGATGTGTTCAAGGAATTCAGTTATACGTATACCGACAAATCTCTCATGATTTAACGGGAGTGTTTGCTGCAGGCGAAGTGAACACAACGGTAACTTGAAATGTGCATTGTAATGAACGTTCATCTGTACCTACAGTATCAGGATAGAAACTTGCTGTAATGACACTCTGTATCTGGACCTCGAATTTAAGCATGTATTACTCACAAGATCGGATGAGTACATTAATTGTTGGCTGGCCTATAAATCGTCGCATTCAGTTAACGAAGCCTAAAACGGTGAAGCTATTTATTGTTAATGCATTCTCGGCCTGAACATCAAGCTAAATAAAAATTAGAGCATGGACGATGCTCTCGTGTACCGTGTTTCTCTAGTCGAAAAATTTATGCGTTTAGGGAATGCATTCTTTATCAACGAAAATTAATGCAAGGCTTCGACTGTAGGACGTTGCTTTAAATTGGATTCGATTGTAAGTCCTTAAAATACTTTCTGATTTTTTTTCAGAAACAAATAACAAGGAGGAAAAACTTTGGGTGCTAGTAACAATTTGTGATCGAAGAAAAATTGGAGAACTAAATTTCATGAGGATGGCTTGAAAAAAATGGTACAATGATTTGAACATTTAATAACAATAATTTACAATTACTGCTAAATAGAACTAATAACTTCAAAAATTGATCATACGAACAGATATTATACTGCCAGCGCAAAACTTCATTCACGCACGAACTCATACAGTAAGAGCTGCGCCTAACACGCTGTACAGGGAACAGCAATGCTCATTTCAGCTTCAACAGTTAAGGAGATGCTTGTGAAACAATTGTTGTGCATCGTAATTTTATGTAACGAAGTTACTTGCATGCGTCATGTGAGGAAATTTGAAGCTATGCTGCAGTGCCTGAATTTCAAAGGATAATTATCGCGCGTGATGCATGCTCAGTAAAAATAAAACGAGTAAATAAATTGACGATATGATAACAATTGAGAGCTTCTCAATTTTCATTATTTGATGGAGAAATAAAAATACGTAATGAAACTTCGCTGGTTCGCCAACATTATACATACAATTGAGAGATCTTCGTGGATCCTGAGTTCATTTCAGCTGAGCGCGATTCTACCAACTCTCGCTTCTATCGAACACAAGTCTTGACTGTGGTGCTGAGGAACCTCCAATGATTGAGGTCTTCTGCCTCCAATTGCTTGCTATTGTAAACCACAAACCCAACACGTACCATACAACACGACCGTCATTTTCGTATAATGAAGAAACATAAAACTGGCGTCCATTTCTTGAAAACCACGTAAAACATGAAATTTTTACCTCTTTCTCCTTTGATTTTAGGGTATAACCTTGAATTTCGTCGAAATAAAAGTTGAAATTGAGGGATGTTGTCAATCGGAACTGCGAGTTAGTTCAAAGCTTAACTGCTAAGCCTTGGCCATCGTATAAAGTAAGCCACATTTTCACCTCAGTTTGCAAGAAATGACAGAGCTTGTTCACGTAAAATCAATAGAATATTTTTCGGTTCCATTTCAGAAATTGAGGACATCACAATAACATGCTTGCACGTATGATTGCAGCTCGCCTGTGAGATACTAAATGTTAGGAATTAAAGCGCCCAAAAAACCTAAGCTAATTCGTCAAGTGCGCGTAAAATTTTAATTTTATCTCCGAAATACCTCGCCACTGTTCTGAAAATAGCATAAAAAATTACGAGGAGTTGACCTTGAAGTGCCATGCACCGTGTAACAGAGCCGAGCGTGCATAGCATTCCTCATGAATACCACAATATAAACACATCTTAAATATTTACAGCACTGGAAAGGTAAAAACACCAAACACCAAGCACGACATGGTCGTGTGAATTATTATACTGGAAATATCCTTCTCGATGAGTGCCCATACAGTAATTGAGTGCTTGCATTAAAGAGTTTCTTAGACAAAAAAAGGGTGAAAAAGAGTGTGAAAAATCTCGTCACGTGTCAATAGTTGCAGAATCGTGATTGGCTGGGATAGTTTCACAAATAATGTTAAACTTTCGACGATAATCACGTCATTGAAAACTTCAACTGCTTTAGAAAGTAGAATCAGAATAAGGTTTCCTATGGTATGAAAGAAAAGCCATCAATCAAGCGGCGCTGCCAAGTCTTTCCAGCGCCGGAAACCATGGCAGTATCACTCTAGCACCACGCTTCAGGCAAAGGCAGATCTCAAATGCTGCATTTTTGTTACATGGGCATGAGGCTATCACGCCTCTTAATTCCCTGTCGAATATTGTCGCTTCCACAATAAACTATTCATGGTACTCTCAAGTGCATGTTTTCATTTTTATTGTTTGACAAGATTGGCAACATTGTTTTTTGTATTAGTTTGTTCTCTAATAGTAATTCATCTTATCCGCCTATTCTATATTTTTCTAATCAATTCCAATAATTTATCCACGCTGGGTAGGTTTTCAGCAGTATATTCAAATGTGTGAAGTATCATATTTCTGAACGAATCTGTGGTATATGAAGTAAAATTTTGATGTGTTTCATTTTTTCATAACTATATCATCCGAACCCAAATTAGATCAATTCAGATATGCTCGGAAGATCTTAAACAATTTCAAGCATCTGAAGCATTTGTAAGCAAACTGAATGGAACCAGCAAAACAGCTTGTATCAGACTTTACACATCAATATCACTGAGGATGGGTTTGGTGTCTTATCTCTCGTAGATGACAGACTACGGTCTATGGACACTTTTCGGCATTACTGTACGTTAATCGGGAAAAATGTATTCTAAAAAAGAGAATATGGAATTCAGTTAGTTGAAGAGATCGCATTTTGCATTCGCCTTAATAAGCGTTTGCAAATTCATTCATGAAGATGATACCAACTTTACATGGCTCAAATGTACGACTCCGACTAGATCTTTGTTCGGCTCAGCTTTAGAGAATTATTCTTCTTTGTTCTTCATCTTTGAAAATTTTTCAATTTTGACATTTTCTAGCAAGTACGATGCTTTTTCTAGCACTTCATTTTCCAGAAAGGCTTATCTTTACTTTCATAAGTTATGATTGCATTGCTCCTATGCGAGAAAAAATTGATTTCTTATCTGTGACTCTGGAACCCAAGGTGTTGATGCCCGAATCGAATTTCTTGGTACACAATTCTTGATGAAAATGTTGCGCTACTCGGGCAACAGAGCAAGCAGCTTTTGTCTCAAAGATGGTATCTTCAGGTGGGGAGTTACCTCACTTCGGAGTGAAAATGAATTATCACAGCTGAGTAAGAAGTGTTGCTCCATCTCTTACGAAATTTAGAATATTTTAGAAAGAGGTTAATTTGTGATGATCAGATGTTGGGAAATTTCCTTCATACAAAAATCCCCAGTTGTTGTGCACGTATAGAAAGGCACTGCCTCGTCAATATTGCACTTTTGAAGTTTTATTTTTGGGAATAGCACCTTCGTGGTGACATTAAAAACGTCACAATTTTTCGGAATCTCTTTTTAGGTGCATGCAGCATTAAGTTTCGAATAGCACCTGGGTGGAATTTATTTTTATTGCAGTTCTGAAGCAGTTTAATTGATTATTTTTCACTACAGAGTTGTTGAGATTGTCGGTACGTTACATGTGACGGATGACCAACGTGAGCTTAATAGTACCGAGACATCTAATCAGAGCTTCTTAACTGTCAAATATAATTAAATTTTATCCTAATATGAAAGACCAGAAAATATAATCCAATTCATTTGAAGCTCTGTTTTTATTCAACGTATTCCTCCTTAAGAATTGTTGATCAACGTTGATAATGTATTTTTGGTCGCTTTGGCAAATTTATTTCTGTTGTGATCAATGCCTTTTGTGAGTTGTCAAATTTATTTGCAAGGAATGTAGTTGCGTTTATTGAAGAGCTTTCAATGTAATTTTCTTTCGGATAAAAAGCACTTCGCTAATTTTATTAAAAGTGGAGAGTATACGCTCAAAAAACTCTTACGTCACATTAGGGCAAGTCAGACGATAATGGCTCATGCTACAAAATGGAGGCCAATTTTTTATCGAAAATTCAAGTGTGTAAGTTAAGAATATTTTCTAAAGTCATCTATATTCTGTTTCAGTTGACTATTTTTAAAAGAGAAGGACTCAGTCGTTTGAATGCACTATGATAGCATTTTTAAAAATAAATCTAAAATACATTCTACTGGCTACTGCTCAATGATCAAAGAATTAGGATCCGAAATCGGGAGCAGGCAGCACTTATCTATGCTAGAATACGTATTAAATATGCGTGCTACTATGAAGGACTTCGTATGCTGTCTCACCTCCAGGCCACACTCAAAAACCACCCTGAATTAAAAGGGGTTAAATTTTTGGATGGGGGAAATATGGCTGTCTCAGTATTCGATGTTGAAAATATGTGAACCAAGAAGCCATAAACTGTGAAGCAAGAAAGTCAAAGCGCGTTAATCTGAAGTCAGTGCGACGGGGCTCCAATTTCTACGCATTAAGCTCTGCCATCAGATCGTCTCTTTAATTCCATTGGGAACTCTTGGTTGTTAGATTAGGCCGGGGTGAACTGTTTTTAGCTCAAATAATAATTCGGTAAGGAATATATTTACTGAATAAATAATGCACAGATTTTACAGAATCATTTTGAGACGGAATGAATTGTGCTTAGATTTTCACAAAGTGTTTGAAATTGCATCTTCCATGGCGCCTGTTGCAGACGCTCTTCCATCACACAGAAGAGAAAGTGAGGATGCAATTTTAATGAATGACAGAATGAATTTCTAGCTACTTTTGATCCTTCCATTGCATGTAGCATATTTTCATTCATTGTGCATATAAATAAAATTTTTCTCTTAACTACACTGTCATCTTGAATTCAAATGTTTACATGAAACAGACTAGTTTTTAGTGTCACACACATTGAGAACTTCAAAAATAGACATCGTGGCAGTGTTCTCTACTTGAAATGCCTAAACGTAACTTGACTTTAATCTATGGCATATTTTAGGTTGCGTTCTTATTTTGGTAGTTCATTGAAATTTAGAAAGAATAGTTTCTTACGGAGCGACCATTTCCTCAGTCCTGCTCTCTCGTTAATTTTGTGCATTTTCCGTTGCACAGATCTCTCTGGAGATAAGGAACGCTTCCTAACCACCTCCACAGGGAAAGCTGGTATTTAGCTGGCTCGTTGCCGACAATTTAAACGATTCAGGCAAATGATGAGGATAAAAACGGCGAGATGCTGACCCGCCAACCAAATTCCTTTAGGAACCATATGCTTTGGCCTCGATCTGATATTGCATCGCTCGAAACATTCCCTTAAAGATTGCACCAAAATGCGTACTTCGAAATAGAGAATCGTTCCAATTTCTTTCAGAATCGATGAACGTGAAATTGCAAAATCCTGATCATCGAAAGCGTGGACCTGAATTGTGCACGTGCCTCGTGCTAACGCGACAACTTAACGTAAGAATTGGCGCGTGGATGCGTACTTTTTGCTTATTATGTTGCAAGATTTAAATCCCTCATCAGTAGTTTGGGTATTCGATCCTGAAAAAATCTCTAATTTCAAGTACACTCATCGTATTTTCGAATAAGTTCTTCGAAAGTTTTTGAAGACCTTGTAGGCCTATTGGTAGAACTAATGAAATCTTCGATGATTGAGGCTGACAACAATATCTAAACGAGCGGAATGAAAATTAAAAAAAAAAATTGGATTTTTCTTCTGTGGCTACTCCGTTAAAATGAATAGAACCGACGTAAATGCTGAAAATAATTTTACAAATTTTATGCTTTTTCGAACAAATCGATCGAAAATCACTGTATCATGCACTTATATTTTCATGCAGAATGGAGTATCAGGCAGCAAAAGCGCAGCTAAGAGGGGCTTCGGGGGCTATGACACCCCCCCCCTCCCCTCGAAATGTTGAGCTGGGGACCAGTTTCAGTCTCCGCCATAAGTAAAAAAATTAAAATATTGCTGATAATCAATGCCTGACCCCCCCGAAATTATTCGTCGGGGATCCTGACCACCCCCCCTCCCGAAATTTTTTGGCTGACTGCGCCACTGTAAGGCAGACACCTTCAATCTCTAAACGGAGTTCAAGTTTCACACGTGGATGAGAACGCTTGACAAGGACCGGTCGAGGTGATGGAATCATTGTGTGTGAACGGAGTATGGATGTCTCCGGGAGTTCTTCGTTACAGATGTTGGAGTTATGCTAATAAATGCTTTGGATACTGTTTTAGGCATTCTCGTCAACACCTTTGCTTACAGACATTTTTCGAAATGAAAGTGGTGAATTTGAAATACATCCAGGTTCAAAAGAATAAAATGAATGCATATATTATAGATGCAATCCTGAGTTAGACGACAACAAAATTGATTACAATGTTTTTGCATGAAATGTAAGAAGACAAAGTCTACAAAATCCTGAATAATGGGCGCATTGTTGAACTTGCATCTGAATTGCATAGTAGCTCCGAATCAATTAATTCAGTGTTGTAAAATAAGCTCCGATGTGTTACGTAAAAAACTGGATATCAGAATCAATCGTTGGCCATTACGCCCCTACAAAAAGTCTTTTAATATAATAAAACATTATGGAGAATTCTAAAGTAGAAACTGGACTCAGATTTTCATCCCGAACATCGGTGAGGCAAATATGTAGTTGATATCTTATAGACGAATAGAACGTTTCGTCAAAATTTTCTGAATTGTATTAGTCCGATTTCTATAAAACAGAAGCTTTTTCATAAGCAAACGCTTTTTCAACACTGTTTGAAAAAACATTCTAAGCTTGTCATGTATTTTCGATTTTTCATAAGCATCTTTTGGACGTCGCAGGCATCCGGTGTTGAATGACATTGAGGACATTCAAATGAAATGTTGTATGGACGATGATTTTGATTCACGCTTTTCGATTTGACAAAAACATCCACTGTAGAGAATGAGTGGCCCAGTTTACATGCATTTACAATAAAAAATCTCTATTGTGATGTATATTTCACTCTTATTCCAAAGTAAGATGCATGTTTATTTCCCAAAAAGCTAACATTTCCAGAAATTGAATCGATCTACTGTGAGCTGTTGTGATGGTATGATCTCCTTACAAATATGACAAAATCGTCGGAAAGAATGCGAACATTTATTGAATATGGAGCCTTTCAAAAGCTCAAACATACGTGATGCCTTAAAATATATTTTTAAATACTCTAGCCTATAGTCGAAAGCTCAAATAAAACTGAAATTTTTTTCATTTTACGAGACCTGTCTGAATTTTTCGATTAGTTGTTCAATTTTAGGCGTAAACTTCAACATTCATGAGAAATTTATAAACAAAAGTTACTAGAAACTGTTGGAGATTCTTCTGGAAGTATACTATTACACACAAACTTATATGTATACGAATATATTTTTTCTCGATAATGGCGTCTCAAAATGCTTTGCGAGGGGCACTTTACGTTTGCCAGTTAGTCAGTTCAAGCAACCTTGCTCTGCATGTTAGAAATGTATTGCGTTTTTCCATTATAATTTCTCTGTTCTTAAGAACGAGCAACTCGTTAATAGTTACAGTAAGCCCCAATAAAATGGTGGATTATGGCTTCTGTAAATATGATAAAAAAATTCGCTTACACGATTACGTTGAGCGATGAGATAGTGTAATTAGTCACGGTACATTTCCGAACAACGATCGGTCTCTAATCTTCATAAATGCAGCACTGAGTCAAAATGAACATTTCAGGATCTAGTTCGGTGTTATCTATGACAAACCTAATGATGAGTTCCCTTCAAGTACAGCTTCTGGAATAGCCTCTTGCGGCCGACATTATTCAAATAAGTCTGGAGCAAGAACAAAATGATCACTCTGTCACTATTCGTTTTTGGGCTGCTCCAAGCAGGCCCGAGAGCATGATGGTGCAGAGTAATCATTGCACTCACAACTAGCCACGATCATACGATTATGATGTCGCTTGGAGCCTTGCCCAAGAACAATTATTGCTTTTGCTCCCAAGGCTGTCCTTGGTTACGGTAAATTTCGTAAAAAGCACCGGCGAAATTCTTGGTGAGATGTGTAATTTAAAACCTGTTTGGAATTCGTTGGTGAGCTCAATTTCCAAAAATAAAAAATTACTTTGTGGGAGCGTTTTATGGGAACTGCTAAATGAGATGAAAAGTGGTCGCCATTACGGTTACAAAACTAAAAAACAGCCACTTCATGGAGAGCTGTGGGCGATATCATGTCCTCCAACCGAGACAATGGCATTCAGTAAAATATGGCATTAACGTGTAATAGATTAGCTCACTTTGGACGCTTTTGTCATTCCGAAAATTCACTTCTCATGACCGTAATAGCGAAAAGAATCCTGGTTCTTTCAACAACAGTTATTCCAGTTTTTTGGTTAAAATGACTGTCCATGCAAATGCAGGGAAATCGACTAAAAGACTGAAACAGTTACTTTGAAAAAAAATTTGACATTGAAAAATTAAATGCCCGGGAAAAAATGCATGCATCGTTTAGGCGATGTACATCATAATTTCTTCGTAAAATTGGATTTATAGCCTTAATTTGTTGGCAAGGTAAATTTCAAAAGAGGTTATTGTCAACCCAAAATGTAACGTAGATTTGGGAATGAAGTATAGCAGTAAAATGTACACCAACCACGAATTCTCTCATGCGATATGATGAACATAACGGGAGCGGTAGAAATTCCAGTGTCATGCACAAGCCCTTGTCAAGTGTTTCTAGTATTCCATAGTAAACGCGGTTAGTTGAGCATAATATAATATCTGGAAACTCCTGTTTTCGTACAGCGTTTTATATATGTTTGCTGCTATCCATTCGAAAGCTACCCAAAATTAAAGATGCAGGGGTCAAAATAAGAAAGAACATGCATCTGAACACCAAATGAAAACTGTTTTTACGAGTGAATTATAGCTCTAACTTGAACATAACGCAGTGCGCTACTTGGAAACTTATTGACGTGACCATTGATCAGACATGATTTCGTTTCAGACAATATCAGTATACGGACTAGAATGTACAACTTTACATTCAAGCAATTCAAAGGGACTCAATTTTGATTAACACTTAGGTTTACTTTGTACTTATTTTTCCCAGTTGGAGTTGAAGTGTATTGTTACAATAGCTAAAACATAAAAAAGCAGCAATAATGTAATTCATGATGTACTTTACGTTGGAATCATTATCAGCAACTGCTCGAAG
>JACJUY010002211.1:35062-45508 GCA_014220935.1 Platorchestia sp. MABIK
ATGTACTCACTTGTTGTATAGCGCAATGTCAGGCAGCCAGATGTACTCCAGATGTACTCACTCGTTGTACAGCGCAATGTCCGGCAGCAGATGTACTCCAGATGTACTCACTTGTTGTAGAGCACAATGTCAGGCGGTCAGATGTACTCCAGATGTACTCACTTGTTGTAGAGCACAATGTCAGGCGGCCAGATGTACTCCAGATGTATTCACTCGTTGTACAGCGCAATGTCAGGCAGCCAGATGTACTCCAGATGTACTCACTTGTTGTAGAGCACAATGTCCGGCAGCCAGATGTACTCCAGATGTACTCACTTGTTGTAGAGCACAATGTCAGGCAGCCAGATGTGCTCGGAGGGCACATACAACATCTCGACACCGCCGTACTCCTCAGGGTCCCAACGCAGCTTGTAGTCGTGCCATTTCTGCCCAGCAAATTGTTTAGAAAGTGTGTACGGGAGTCGTTAACGTCTGTGCAATGAATGAGATACTCGCATCCATGATTTTGTACGAAATGTTATCCATGTATGTGAGGGGAATTGAGTCCATGAACGTGTCTAAAAAACACTCTAAATTTTATATTGTCCATGAACGTGTCTTGAGTGGAATCCATGAACGTGTCTTCAGTGGGATCCAGGCAGCATAGACTCCAGTCTCGCAGGATTTCTACACCGCCCACCCCTCTCCCTCCACCTCCGAGCAGCTACAGCACCACCTCCGAGCAGCTACAGCATTTTTAGGTTAGGGTCATTTAGGTTAGGTTAAGTTAACTTAAGTTAGGTTAAGTAGGTGAGGTTAAGTTAGGTTAGGTTGGGTTAGGGTAGCCAAGTTCAGTTAGTTTAAGATAAAGTTAAAAGAGTTACAGAATCCCTGGTTTTGAGTGCCGAGATGGAGGGTTGAATGGCCAAACACCAGCGGTCGTTGTCATAATTTATTACAATGATTTAATGCAGGTTAACTTTGGTATTCCGCTGTATTATCCACTTACTAAGTACTTGTAGTGTTTATTATGCAGGGATTAATAATAACTTTATAACGAACAGATAGGTTAATAAACCTTAGTAGTACTACATAGTTAAATAATTGGCACGAATGGCAACTTCATGTAGCAACTCGGAGGTCGAGGGAGAGGGGTGGGCGGGGCCGAAATCCTGCGAGACTGGAGTCTATACATCCAGGCATGTCTGGAATACGATGAAATCTATGAACGTGTCAGGAATGGGACAGAATTTATGTACGTGTCTGGAATACGATAGAATCCTTGAACGGGTCTGGAATGGTACTCGTGTGGAATTCGTGTGTCCAGGGAAAATGTGTCCTAAAAGTGTAAGTAGATTGGGAGCCCCGAGTGCAGGACTCACGTAGAAAGTCAATTTAGACCATAATTTAGAATGTCATTTAGACCATATGTCAATTTAGATCATAAGCATTTCTTTTGCGTATATACGTATGTTTTTGAAGATGCAGAATAGAGATACTTTTATGATTTTCATGTTGGTCTTCCCTCAGTAATAATGATAGGATTTTTTTTATAAGCACAATAATGATATTTTGAATAAGGATGTGATTAAAGTAAAAATGGAAAAGCGCAACCTATGAACAAACAAAAACTCTAAACTTGAGACTTTTAAGGCAGACATCAGCTCTAAATCGTGCCACATATAATGATACATTAATAACTGCTCCCGTGTAGTAAAATTATGAACTTTGAATACAAGTGAATGTATAAATATTACATGTATTTCAAGTTTCTCTTTTTCAGAGACGCCTGATGCGCAAAGTAGAGAGATCGAGTATAAATAAATCTAGAATTGTCCCCATGTAATTCAAGTTTTCATAAATCAATCAGTTATTGTCAGCACGAAATTCAAACTAATTGAATATCAAGTTCAAATCTCCAATAAATTATTTACCTGCTCCACCCAGACGTTGGAGGTCATAATTTGGTTCTTGAGGTTCTGAAAAGTAAAATATCCATTAGAATCTTTTCAATTTGACACGTTAACTGCCAGAGGTTCTGAAAAGTACCTGAAAAATAAAATTTCGATTAGAATCTTGAGGTTCTGAAAAGTAAAATATCCATTAGAATCTTTTCATTTTAACACGCTATGGGTTAAACTAAAGTTCAATATCCATCTAAAATTTAAAGTCGATTGCAGTAAGCAATTTTGAAAATAGCAAACATTATGTGGATAGCACCTTCATTTAGCTTTGATTAAGCATTTATAAAAATTTAGTTTGTGACAACAGGTCGGTCTGCAGCTTACTTTATTCGGAGTAACATATTTCGAAGTGGATAAAAATCAGACAAAAATGATATTTATGTTTTTGCCATTGGGCTCGTGGATTTCTCTTCTGAGTAAACATTCGAACAAGCTAAGTACAAACCTGCAATGGAAAAATAGTTCACTTTAATAGGAGGTGCAAATGTATGTAAAAAAATACGTAAAATTTTCCCGAATAAAATTCACACAGTATTTTGAGAATTTTTGATATTTGCTTTCAAAATTGGGGACTTGAAATTTTTTTGGAGGGACTTGTGGCTTTCTTATACCCACTCAATATGAGCTAAAAGCCTAAAAGGGCTAAACGTAGCCTAGCGTAACCTAGCGTGACTTAACCTAACCTAGTCTAATGAAACCTATCGTGACTGAACCTAACTTAATCTAACCTAGCCTCAACTAACCTAAATTACTGATTGAATCATTTGTGAGAGCGTTATTGACAAAGTGGCGTCACATGTGAAGTCATCATGTGACGTCATTATGTGACGTCATCATCATCTGGCAGTTCTGTACGTGACATCAGCTGCCAGTTTTGTACATCGTTTTTTCAGTCGCCCGTAACTTTTTTCCTTCGGGCTATTTTTAAAAATCCAAGGAATATTAAAATTACGTTTAAAATTAAATAAACCGAAAATTAAACGCAGTTGATTGAAGATTTCTGGTACACTCTTCACATTATTTACACTTTTATTACTCAAAGTAAATGCGTGCTGAAAATATTGACACTATTTTTTTTTCGCAACTCCTTTTTTCCGCAGCCCCTTAATGCCGCAATAAAGGCACATAAAAGTCCTCAGGTGTTGATTTGCGACAAACATGTGTCGCGGAATCGCGTTATTTCTTCGTTAGGAAATCGTATTATTTCTTCTTAACCTATGGGGTAAAATTAATCATGCTCAGTTTCATTTTGCAATACAAACCTTCAATAGAGAAGTTTTAAAATTCTCATTTTTCAACACCGCCCGAAACATGTCGTCGAGGTATTTTTTATTTCCCTAAAATTTTTTATGTCTATCACATTCATGTTTTGACAATTACCCAGGTACACGAAGAGAATTGTTTCAAATTTTTTCTTCAAGTTTTTTTTTAATGTTTCTAAATGACCTTTCTCAATTTTCTCTATGATTCCGAAATTCCCAACGCATTAACAACTAAAAGCTTTATTAAAAGGTAAATTGTAAGATGCAGCAGATCATAAAAGAATCGGTCCAAGTGAGGGGGAAACAAACGGAGGAAAACTAATGGAACTGTTGTACAAACCTACCAAAAATGTTTGTAACTATTAAATGAAGTTGGATTAGAAGTTGGGTCGAATTGATCGACAAAGAAGTTAAAGAAGGTCGTTTGGTTCAACTGCAGTCGCAGAGCAAAACGCGAAAGTTTAAAATTAGAGATAGTGTTTTTGCTACTTTTGAGGCGTCCATCACGTCGTCAGATGAACATACTCACTCACTTTTGTGAGATAAAAGTCACAACGGGAATTTTCCAAAACCCACTTTAAGTTTGTGCCGAAAAATTCCCGTAATGTACAATTTATTGAACTTAGTTTCAAATTTTATTGTTTATTTGTAAAGTCTACGGACATTGCGCCGAAGATTTAACTAACTAACCCAACTCCAATCTCTATATTGAAACTAGCAAAATAAGTTGAATTTAAAACTAGATTAAATTGATCGGAAAAGAAGTTCATCAGCACGGTCAATTTATACAATTTCAACTATTAAAATGACGAACTATCCCTAACCAGAACTGAGGGTTTGAACTCAACTCAGACCATCACCTCCCACGACTGAGCTGTGACTCACCACTCCGATGAGCTGAGACAGTTTGAGTCCCAGCCTCACGGTGAGAATGTCTGTGTTATTCGCCACCGGCCTGATGAGTCTGTTGTAGTTGCTGAGTAAGTCGTCGTAGAGGCGCTTGGCGTCTGGCGTGCAGTCCGCTGGGCGGTGCTGGGCTGAGAGAGATAACTTTCATTTCATTTACTTTGCAAAGATGTGCCTGGCTGAGGGAGATAACTTTCATGTCATTTACTTTGCAAAGGGAGATAACTTTCAGGGCTGAGGGAGAGAACTTTCATGTCACGTTTCTTCCACAGGGAGCAACCACTGAGGGTATTTTCATAATGCAGCTGACAGACCTGCAGTCATCAGCTCAATTTTTTCAAATACTTCATGAAAGCGCAGGGCAGGCCTCAGAGAGACAACTTTCATGTCGCTAACATTGCAAAGGGAGCAGCCCCTCAGGGTATTATCATATTGCAGCTGACAGACCTGCGATAGAAAGTTCAATTTTTGTAGATACTAAACGAAAGTTAAATAATGGCTGGATCCAGTTAATTTTTTTTTTTAAATTGTTCAACAGAATGGATTTTAAACTTGAAGAGAATTTTAAACTTCAGTTTACCTTATCCCAGGAAACGTGCTAAAAGTGACATCATTCAAGCAAATTTGCTGTAAAATCAATACATGTGCACGCATGATATGATTTTTTAGGTGAAATGAGGGAGAAATTAGTCTTTTCAGATAATATTGGCGTCAAAATCAAACCATATAGACCCTTAGGTTTGTTTTATTCTTGGTGAAATGACAGAGAAATTGGTGTATTTAGATCACATTTGCTTCAAAAGCACACAATTTAGACGTAAGATTTGGTTCATTCTCTGTAAAAGGGCGGAGAAATTGTTATTGCCAGAATAGCATATTTTGGTTCTGTAATTGTCCGTGTTGTAATTGTTCCGCTGTGCACTTGGCATTTATTTTGTAAAAGTATTAGCCTAAGATAAGAATGCATGATGTATGTAAATGCATTAATTATATGATACGAACACATTTCCCGAAGACAAAATGCGCAATCTAACGTTTTCCTCGTTAATATTAGGCCTAATATTCGAGTTATCACGGTAACACATGGGTTTTGAAAAACTCTACGGATAATGCAACGAAGATTTAACTATCTATTTCAGAACGTCTTTGTGCCACTTAATCCACTCTTCTTAATTGCCACTTTCCGTTATTTTTTCACCCTCCATTCACATTCAGTTCTGTGGTCAAAAAATTTCGTAGAGCTTAGCTCGCTCAAAGTCACTCAATCAAATGCAAATCCAGCTCCAGTGAATTTCAAAAGAGACGAAGAGTAAGCGTTTTTATTTTGCGGTTGTGAGGAAATGGAGGCAATGGGTGCTGGTGTCCATGGGAAACTGGTATTTACAAACTAGATTCTATGAAGCTAACATTCATAAGCAAAATGTGTGTTACCCTATAGGTTTATATAGCTGTGACGCTACCTCAGCTAGAGATAGGCTTTCAGGACTTCTGTGTTTTGTGCCCTCTTTATTTCTTTCTGTTTTCATGCCTTGCTTGCTATATTTGAGTCTTTCCTTCCTCGTCCTTCTTAAATTGTTGCCTTTATGCTCGGGGAATCCTGTGTAGAAACACACCTTGTGCAAAAATTCCCCGTTTTTTGTACTTCATATTAAATGGTTCCTTCTTTCCTTTCTTTTGAAGTCGCCTCTGTTGTGGCTTAAGAATATTGGGCAAACTAGTGGGATGATAACAATATTAATCTCATTAATATAAAAATGTAACGAAAATAATACTAAATTAATTAATGTAAATATGCTTTAATAATAATATAAATTTAATTAATGTAATATATAATGATAACAATATTAATGTCATTGATGTAAATAATGTAATGATAATGTTTTTAATGCAAGTAATGTAATTATAATATTAATGTAATTACTGCAAATAATGTAATGATAATATAAATGTAATTAATGCAAATTTAAAATGAAAAACAGGCGAATCAGTGAAAATCAGCTCATATGAAAATCAGTTCTTATTAAATCAGTTCCTGCAATGAAAATCAGTTCATTTTGCAGGAAATTTTCTTATACATTTGAACAAAATGAATGTGAGAAGGAACGCTATTGAAAATTACCGGTTTTAAAACAGATCACATTGTTGAAGTGACCTAGTGAACACTGGCTGCTGTGTTTATCAACTAAGTGTTATATGTAGAAACGTGTCAACAACCAATGGCATCTGTTCTCCCTTTATGGAAATAAATTACATCTTTCTTTTTATTTCTTTTCTTTCTTCGTCCTTTCTTTCTGTTATTTAGATAAGAATATTTAAAATTCGTTAAAAATACTAGGCCTACTAAGGTTCGTGACGTGGTCTTTTTCGCCCAGGGTTAGAAGTCCATAATCCTATACTGAATGGAACGTGTGTTGTCTAATGCAAGTAAGAATTGCTACGCACGTTTTAATTTTGCGACATGTGATTGATGAACGTTTTTCTTAAGGTCGTACAACATCTGAGGAAATTGATACGACCGTAGTAGCTAGAACGGCAATGATTTAATATTTTTTTTCTGGAGCAGCAGAAATGACGCTTCACAAATGATGATTAGTGTAGTATCAGAAATGATCTATAAAAAATTATAAAAGCTGGACATCAGAAATGACGTTAGAGAAATGTGAGAAATTTAATGAAAATTATACCTCTGGAATATTAGAAATGATCAAATAAGAACGATGTGAGTGAAGCATTAGAAACGATCGGAAGAAAATGACGTAAGTGAAAAATCCAAAATGATCTAAGCGAAATCAAAATCCCTCACCGAAAAATGCAGCAAACAGCAACGCACACAGCCTCATCGTGATCTCCATGTCGCCCAATTAAACTTTCCCTTTTAATTGCTCGTAGTTAAACTAAACCGCGTCCGTTCGCCTCAAAACTCAATCAAACGCCAATACAATTTATCACGTTAGATGCTGGCGTTTTATGTCGCTAATGAAACGTGACGGTCATGCAACACTGGTAACTTATAAATCACAGAATTATCAAAAACAATGCGTGTGACAGTGCACACGGCCTCAACTGTTCAACCGCTCGGCACAGCGAAGCAAGACTGAGTCCTTTGGTTCACTCCGCTTTAAGCTGCCGTAGCTGATCTGATGCTGCTGGTGGTGGTGGTGGTGCTGGTGGTGGTAGTGGTGCTGGTTGAGGTGGTAGTGATTGAGGTGGTGGTGGTTGAGGTGTTGGTAGTTGTAGTGTTGGTGATTGTAGGGGTGGTTGTGGTGTTGGTGGTTGTAGGGGTGGTTGTGGTGGTAGTGGTGGTTGTGCTGTTAATAGTGGGGGTTGTGGTTGTGGTGGTGGTAGTAGGGGTGGCCGTGGTTGTGTTGTTGGTAGTTGTGGTGGTGGAGGTGGGACTTTATTCTATTGCATTTATTTGAAGGGCTTGGATAGGTAAGAAAGAATTGGAGATTATTCCATACTACCTAGCAAACATTGCCAAACATTGGTCTCTTGCTCTCTTTAAAACCCTGTGCCGTCCAACTTGACAAATTTAGAGACTATTTCCGACTTTGATATCCTGGGAACTGAAGAACTGTTCAAAATTTCTCAAACCTTGGCCAGTTAGCAATTTTCGTATTGAATTATCGAAATATGGCAGGCTTCTTATGAAGATGTAGTGAAGGGATGATAAAATTAGTTTCCCATGCTCATGAAATTAAAATTGATTGTGATATTTTAATTGGTCATTGGGAAATTAGTTAAAATAGGTCACTGTGAAATTAGAATTGGTCGTTAAGAGCTTAGTTAGAATAGGCATTGTGCAATTAGTTAGAACAAGTGATTGTGAAATCAGAATTAGTCCGATTGGGAAATGGGTTAGAATAAGTCATTATGAAATTAGAATTGGTTACTGAGAAATTCGTTAGAATAGATCATTGTGAACTTCGTTTGAATAAGTCATTGCAAAATTAGCCTTGGTCATAGTGAAATTAGTACTGGTCGTTGTGATATTAGTTAGAATAGGTCATTGTAATGTTAGAATCAGTTTCTTGAAATAAGATTTGGCGGATGTCAAATTATGTTATAGAGAGTAACAGTCGAAATGTCATCTCTTTGATATTTTATATACAAAAAATGGCTGACAATTTATAAATGATTTAAATGCAAACTTAAAGAAACTTAAATAACCTAAGCTTATTGCTCTCCCATGCCTATTGAGGTAAATATCACCCCGAAATGCAAAGTCAAATTTATGAGGTGATATATTTAAAATAAAAACCATTACAACTATGGGAGTAATTAAAATGAACATCTACGAGAGCGAACGTCTGTGGGAGTAATTTAAGATGTGCTGCTCTGTTGAAAATTTGTGCAAGTATCTCATGATATAATTTATCTTTCTTTTTACTTAATCATACTTAGCATTTGATTTTCAAAATTAAAAATCTGAATATGATCAAGTAAAAAGAGATAAATTATGAAGGACTTCTTTTACTTGGCCTTCAAGCACTTAGAGTATGTACGAAAAACTGTACGCAATTGGGGAGAAATAGAAAATCAAACGGCCGAGATCATTTACCGTGAAAGTAACGAGCACGAAATTTCTTTTAACAGAAGTAATGAGATTAGGTGCTAAAGTGGGTTAAGATGCTTTTGACGGCTGCAAATTTCGAAGAAAACCAATGCGGCGCTGTCTTCTTCCTCCAACTGTCATTTAACGTCTCCTGGCGAAGTAAGGAGAGTACGTTAGCTTAAGTATCATTCAAAGGCACTAAACCTGGTCATACGGCAAAGGCCCGAACGGTATTAGTAATAATTGGGCGACAGGCCGAACAGTAATAGTAGTAGTTATAATAGGGCGACAGCCCAAACAGTAATAGTAGTGGTAAAAATAGGGCGACAGCCCGAACAGTAATAGTAATAATAGGGTGAAAGCCCGAAAGTTATTAGTACTCTAATAGAACTTTAACCTATTCGCCACGAAAAATGCATGGGTCGACCGGTCTAAAAACTCCATAGACACCAACTCACTAGCAGACGTGCGCATAGTCTAAGAGTGACGAACCTCCATGTCCATAGAGTTGGGAGCTCTTCCGACGACAGATGGTTAAGGCGAGCTTGCAGAAGTCTTGTCGGTGTATGGCTCACAGCTTCGGCATCGTACCATCCTGACGCCGGTAGATGCATAGGATTCCCATCTCCAGCCCAGGACCACCCGAAGAGTGAAGGCAGAGCGAAGCAGCGCGGTGATGGCGGGCTTAGGCTCTCTTCCTCCCGTCGCCTGTTCGTCTTGCATACGTTGCAGAGAAAACGCGCCCGAACCCAAAGGCTTAGGTTCGGAGCAAATTAGAGCAGCGGCAGAACGTAAAATCTTCGGCGACTGTGAGGAGCTACCCGTTGAGTGATTAGCCGGTAATTGTGTTCTGCCAATGTTTTGGGCAGATGGCACGGTAGAGGAAACAAGGTAGGGTCATTTCCATGGGAGAAAATATACCTCCTGTTGTTCGGCTAGCCAATAGAAAGGCTTTATTTTAAACAAACTTCATGACGTCACCAAAACGCAGTGTCGTTAGGCCATTAGTAGAGCCAGATTTGTGGGTAGCAATGATACGAGATGCAACATGAGCGCTGCTATTGGTTCGTTGCCATGACGTCAGCAAAACTACGTCCGGAACGAAAAAAAGAGTGGTTTGAACCTACCTTGTTTCCTCTACCGTGGCAGATGGCTAGAGCAGAGTTTTTCCTGCTCTTTCTGTGAAAGCTACAGTAAACTGGATATGGTATTTTGTCACACCTAAACTAGGAGCTGTCTACTAGCGTGCGAGGACTACTCTCGAAAACCAATCGACCGAACTTAAATCCATATTTTAGATAGTATGTGGGAAAGATAAATTATATCATTAGATACTTTTACTAATTGTCAGCAGAGTGGCACATTTTAAACAGATTTTCGTTGCCCTAATTTCATAGTAAATAGTGTCTTCCTTCTTTCTCGCCATAGCCGTGCTCGCCATAGCCGTGTGTGTATAGGACCTGACTCCGTACGGAAGTACGGAACGGTGTCTTGGCTAGAATAGACTCACGACAAGAGAACATAGTGGAGTTTGGTGGAAGTTTCCACAACGGAACGACTATGACACCCGCAGAATGATTAATGAGGCTAGAGATGAGTTCTATAAATGCGGAGGAGAGAGTGTAGTCAGTATGTTGAAATGTTTACTTGATGAGATATGGAAGAGTGAAAGAGTACCAGATGACTGGAACAAGTGTAATGTAGTCTTATTGCATAAGGGTGGACATAAGAGTATGAAAGAACTTAAAAACTGCAGACCAATTGCACTGGCTGATACTGT
>JACJUY010002211.1:47295-70482 GCA_014220935.1 Platorchestia sp. MABIK
AGTGACTGGAATGAGCCAGTCATGTAGAGTGGGCAGTAATGACCCACCATGCATGGAGATGGTGTCGTGACGTACTGGTTATCCCAGTGATGCCGTCTAATGGGAGTTTGTGACAAGGATTGGTGGATCCTGAATAGTTTAGTGGACAAGTCTGGTACACAGGTGCTGAACTCTTTGTGTGAATACTGTGAGAATTGTGGAGGAAATTGTAGGCCGTTACAAAGGCCCCGACGCTGTCGGCCCTCATCTTCAAGTTCAAGTTCACCTAAGTTTATGCTAGAGAGCCAACAGAACTGTATTGGTTCTAACTGTCGGAATACAGTCATGTCGCTGAAAATTCACTGTTAAACAGCTGTGAGCATTACAATTTTACATTTGTATCTCCCAGGTAAATTGAATATCATTATTATTCTTTTTATAAATTTAATTTTTCTACAGTTTTTTAGTCAAGTTCAGAGTGATTATATTGCTTAGAATGACAGACCAGGAGATGCAGGCTTTGTACGTTTAGTGAATGAGGAAGTCGGTTAAATGAGGAAGTCTTAATAAAAATTAAATTGGTTCCTTCTTCAACTACAAAGATAAACTTCCAAAAGGTCAAAGTTCTTTAAATTATCAACACAGTTGCTTGCAATGTGTGTCGGTGTATAGGGGTTCTACCACCAGAGCCCTACACATTCGCCACGGTAATATTCGCTTTGCAGAGCATGCCGGCAGAAGCTATTGCACAAACCGTCCTCTTGCTGCTCCTTTTTTTTTATCAGCCATACAATCCCATGCTGAAAAATGCAATCTTTCAATAAAATTAGACGATTTTAATATTTTAGTCACTGCTTCAAATCCCGTTGATCTGCACATTATGGAATCTCTTTATGAATGACAAGAAAGTCTTTTTTCTTAATGACTCCCAATCCGCTTTTCCTTTGCAAATAGTTTAGCAATTTTATTCAGTTTTTACTTACTTTTATATTTACCTTCATTGTTTGGAATTTTTTATTATTTTTCAGAGTTATTTGTTGAGAATGACTCATGGAGTTGAAACGTTCAATTTTAAGTGTAAAGCTTTTAACATAAAATGTTATGTGTCAAAGTCTTATTCCTCACTATTATTTTCTTATTAGCTCATGTGTTGATTTTGTTATTTAAAATTTTTTAAATATATTTTTAGCCATAAATGAAATGCTATTTAAACAAACATATCTGTTTAAATACTTAGTATGTTTGTGTGTTTCTTCTGTTATTCATGTTATTTCTCATTCAGTGTAATATTATAAATGGACAAACTTGTCAGCTGTTGTAAAAGTCATGTGTGAGAAAAGTTTTGAAACAAGTTTGATGATATAAGGCTTTTTGAAATATTTGACTCTTTTTCATTTAACATTTTTTAAAGAAAACTAATATTTTGATTATACCTGTGTTCTCTACCCAAACGTATTTCTTGTTAACCCTTTAACGCCCAAGTGGACTCTACGGTCCTCTTTTGAAAATAGCCTCAATATATTGTATTTCTCATTAAATTAGTTCCCTAATGTGTTCTTTGGAGTTCACTACCGAGTGGCAGTTTCTTCCTCATCCTGATATCAGTGATTACCTGATGCTGGTGCCAGTTTAGTGACGGTGGTTGTAATAACCGTAATATAAGTACAAAAACGCAGACATTAGAGGGTTAAAACTCCTAACTGAAAGGATCTGATAGCAGCAGCCATAACAAGTATGTGGCAATCATTGGCCACTGATGGTGGAAGCATCTGAATGTCTTATCAAGACAAAGATGGATATGAAAAAATGATTTCGTAAATTTAAAAAATTATAAAACTCATTATTGAGATTTTTACTTGGGATTTACTAAAATATCATCTTTTATCCCTATGTTCTCTTGAGATACTAGAGTTTTTGTGTTTGCATTTCCATATGACATTGATGCAGCTTATTCCTTCCATACAGAACATCAACTTACAAAGCCATTGGCTGCCATCATGGGTCGTAGCAGCAGAGTTGTTGTGACGGGACTCAAAGGTGTGGGGAAAACCTCACTTTTGGAATGTGCCATTTATGCTAACACCATTACTGACAGAGTAAGTATGACATTGTATATTCTCTTTTTGCTTGTCATCACTGTATTGTTCTCTGAACTTTGATGAACGATTTTCTTGACATCATTTACCGATTGACATCATTTACCGATTGACATCATTTACTGATTGACATCATTTACTGATTGACATCATTTACTGATTGATGAGGTACCATACTATAAATGATAGATAGTACATGGTTCTCTGAACATCAGTACATTCAATACAACCTTATTGTGTGTTTTCTGTCCTCTTAAAGCCTTCAAGCTAATTGTGTGATGTGCCCTACTATCTATCTCAATCAAATTATTTGATTATAAGGTTCTCATGTATTGACAGTTATAAAATAATCCAATTTCCTCACGCATAAGTTTGTTCAGAAATGCTCCTAGCATTTTTGTACTAAAACACAGTGATTCATTAAAATTTATATTTCTGTCTGATTATAAAATGCAACATTTTGACGTATCTAACGTCATCATCAGGCTGGAAAAGAAAATGATACAGAATAATTTTCAGTCACATTGGAAAAACACAAAACTATACAAATGTATAGTTTTGTAAGTATAGTTCTTAATACTTACGCGTGAGGAAATTGGACTATTTCGTAAGGCTGGAAAGTTAGAAAAGAAGTTATAAAATAAATGCTGCTACTTTTATTTTACATGTCTAAAAATCACATCCAGTCAAGTTGTAAAATGTTTATAGTTATCTACTTGTTTGGTACTTGTTTATCTGTCAGCTCTTTGTAATTTAACTTCCAAAGCTTTTTGTATTGTTGATTGTCCATTTAGTTGGTTATACATGCTGAATGGTTTACTTGGCATCAGCATGGACCATTAATTTTGTATAAACATTTAAAAAATTTTATTGCAAAGTCCTGACAGGTAATCAACAAGTTCTTTGTTTCAATTTCAATTAACATCAAAATGAACCATTTATCTAACCTAACTTAAGGGCACGGTCTGGGGCGAATTTGGATAATGGTAGGTTTTCGGTTTATAAACTCATCTTATATAGTATTTTCTAGCGCATCCAACGGTATAATTCGCTCTCAAGTACGTACATTGGTTCGTCTCCTAGACGGAGTAGAAGACGCGCAGTGACGTGACCTTGGCTTGCCAGTGTATGAGTGATTTCCCCTTTCCCCCCTAATTACGAATAGGTTTTGGGCGTTCCTCAACGTGAATAGCAGAGTTCATTTGTGACCTTGCTTGAAATGCCTTAGTACTCAAACAAAACATTCTAACTCTCATTATGATGATGTAACTGAGTGTTGGTTTTGAGTCCGGCTGCTCTGAGTCATCAGCTAACTAGCTGCTGTGTAAACATATAATCGCCTCCCTCAGTTTTGAAGGTACACGAATGGGAAATAGATCATTCGAAAGGGCTCAAAAAGAGCTACCAAGCGCAAGAGCTGAAAAAGAAAAATTTGCTTGTAATTAAGAAATATAACTTTTTTTAAAAAAGACTGGTGTTCTGAAATTTGCAATCACTGTTTTTTGATATGGATCCTTTCCCACAGTTTTGAAGGTACAGGAATGGCTAGTATACCAATTGATAGAACTTAGAAAGATCTACATTAGCTGTAAAATTTATAAAAAAAAGATTAGTTCAGAAATAAAACATGAAAAATAAAAAAAATTTGAAAAATGGCTCTCCTGAAAACTTAACTTTTTGATCTTTGAAGAGGCCCTTCTCCCACAGTTTTGAAGGGAAAGGAATGGCAAACATATCAATCGATAGCCATTGAAATACCCTAGAGAGGCAGTGGTATAGTTTTTTGAATTTCAAATCATGTTGAAAATTATAAGCAGAACAATTTGAAAAAAATGGAAAGGGTGGTCGATTTTTGGGGAAAAATTTATCACAATTCAAGAAATCAAATTTTCTGAAAACCTTACCACCGGATCTAAAGAAAAGACAATTAGCTACCTAGAAAACCTTTACCCAGTTCTGTAACTTCAAAATTGTGGGCGATGGACACTTTTCCGCAACACACACTTTTTCAGGGTTTTTTTAAAAAAATCAAATTTTTCATGAATTTACGAAAGAAAAACATGAGTTCAAAAAGAAATGCCGCATCATTTGACATCTATTGTGAAAATCTTAGAAAAATCCGTCGAGAACCGACGGGCTTTTGGTCTCCTCCAGACCGTGCCCTTAACTAACTACGTGGTATGTGGACAATGAATTGTATAGAAACTTAGGACACTAAGTTATGATAATGACCAATGACAAAAAGTACTGTGTACTTTCCATATAATAATACACTGAGCCATGTAATTGTGAGGAGAAAATGGTGTCTAACCTTTTGGAACTACCATACTGAACATAGGACCGTTTAAGTTCAAGTAGTTGCATTTACTTCCTATTGGTTGTCTCAGACAAAATGAGAATGCACATCTATAAAATAGCAGCCACACTCATTTACTTATGAGGTTGCTGGTAGGTGCTTCACTGTGCTGTCAGTCTGCTATTGCACTAGATGACCTGATAAATTATTAATGCTGGCTTCAAATTATTTGAGAGTATCCACTATTGTTACTTGTTTCTTGTATGAAGCTTGCAAGGTTTCTCAAACTACATATATTAATTTTAAGCTTTAGGTACTGATTCAGAGATGCATTGTACATTATAGTATTGAAACCTGACATTTATGTAGAGTCTTTTGCTCCGCTCAACAGAGTTGAACCATATTTTGATCATCATCAGTGTGTTGTCTCCTGCCCACTTGGTTACCGAGAGATTTACACAGAAATTAATTTGTGTACGAGTATTTTGGTATTTTAGAGAAACATGCCTACTACTGTTGAAATATTTTTTGCTGTGATTTCAAAGCACTTCAGTGCTTACCTATTTTGCCAGGGGCCATGTTTATTACTAACTTACTTATTTGCTGGAAAGATGATCCGTTTATGTATAACAAAAATAATGCACTGTTCCTTTGTGTGCAGGAGTACATTCCTACTCTGGAGGACACGTACGTGTGCAGCGTGGAGACAGATCGAGGCACCAAAGAGAAGCTGAGGTTCTACGACACAGCTGGGCTGGAGCTCAGGGCTCCCAAAGCTCTGCACGCACACCTGCATGGCATAGCCGATGCCTATCTCTTGGTGTACTCCACTCTGGACATGAACTCTCTTCAGACCATAATAGATGTAAAGAAAGATATTGATAAGCACAGAGATAAAAAAGACGTGAGTTATCTCCAAGTATTTTTTTCTAGTTGATTAAAATGGGATCTGGAATTCTAGTAGCTCTTAGAGTCGTTTTTGCTTTCAAGAGAGAGAAATAGGAGAATGCTCTCTGAATAAGTAAAAGTGTGTTCTGTTTGTTATTGTGTTAGTGTTTTATTTTCAAGTGGCAGTAGTAAAAGAATGTTCTCTGAGATGGTATAAGAAGAGTATTAGATGAGTACAAGTCAAATCCTTGCAAATGAAAATGATTAACCATAAATTTTTGTAAATGATTGTGATTGATCAGAAACCATTGTGATAGCCTTTGATTGGTCAGAAATCCATGTAATTGCATTGGATTGATCACAAAAACTTGTAATTGCAAGTGATAATCAGTGTTCTTGGTTACAGGTGATCTGCATCTAGTAATCCTCATCATTTCAAATGCGAATTATTAGTCTATATTGCATCTAATGCCTGTCATGTTACTGCAAGAGAAACTGAACTTTTATTATATCTAATATCTGTTGTGGTAATGCAGATGAATTAGTTTATCTTGCATCTAAAACCTGTTATGTTACTGTAAATTGATTATATCTAAAACCTGCTGCATTGCTGTACATTCTATTATATCTAATAGTACCTATTGTGTTACTGCAAATTTCATTATATCTAACACAGTCATATATCCATGAAATTAATCTGTTCCAGAAGTGGTTTTGTAAGCTGAAATTTTCGAAAGTAGAGTCACATTTAATATGTAAAAAGCTGATTCATTCCAAGGCCCCTAATACTACCCCCTAAACCCTTTAAGAATTATAAAAGTATACCAATTTGAATGGAATATGTGTTGAAAGCAAAAGAAAATTATTTATTATACCAACAAAATGAATAAGACATGCAAATCTTTTACCATTAGGGTTCGGTAGTTATGCCTAAGATACGCAAAGGCGAGTGCCTAGCAAAGTGAAGTTCGTGGTGGGTGAGGGAGGAGGTGGCTACAAAGCCGAGCTTACATTATTTGAATTTTGGTAGATTTCGCGATTCGTAGCTCGAATTTTTTCTGTATTTGGGGACAAACATTCTGCCTAAAGGCGTTTTGTAACTTGGATCATGCGCTTAAGTGAGGTATAACTGTATCCACCATGTCACTGGAGCTGTAACTGAGGAGCTGCACCGTGTTGCAGGCGATTGTGGTGGTGGTGGCGTGCCGGAGCGACGGGCGCGTGTCGCCGGTGCGGGAGGCGGGCGAGCGGTGGGCGGCAGCGGAGCGCCTCCGCCACTGTGACGTCTCCCTCGCCAGCCGCGCCTCGCTCCTCGAGCCCCTCGCCGAGCTCGCCTCCAGGCTGGCGCCACAGCCCAGCAAAACTTCCTTGCCACAGTTCTACATGGTCGGGCGCAAGTCCAAGGAGTGAACGATGAGTCCAGAGGATGGAGTTGTTTCAAGTCCAAGAGTGAAGGAGTTATGTTACCATGTTAATTTCATGAACTCTACTTCGCATGGTCTAGAGCTACGACTTGGAAGTCCAAATAATGGAGTTTTTTCAAGTCCATAGGCTGGAGGAGTTGTTTCAAGTCCAAAGAGTGAAGAAATTGTTTCAAGTCCAATGAATGAATGAAGGAAGGAGTGTTTTCAAGTTCAAAGGATGAAAGGATTATTTTACCATGTTGATGTCATGGGCTTTACTTCACTTGGCCTAGAGCTGCAACTTGGGTGTCCAAAGAATGAAGGAGTTCTTTTACCATGTTAATTTAACGGGCTGTATTGAACTTGGCATAGAGTTGAGACTTAGCACCAAGACTTGGTAATGTCAATGCTGCTGAGGCAGTTTCTTGGTGTAATCTTTGCTGAGGTCTCCATGGCTGTGTCTCTATGTCCCGCACACTTCATTTCCACGGTGAACTACATGCTCTTTGCAGCTGGTTATTTGATTTATGTGGAATCATCGCAGTGTCGGGGAACTTATCTCATGACCTATCTAATCATGCCAACATGAGTGTCCAAAATTGTTGGTGAACGGTTGTGTTGTCAGGGAGGCAGCGACAGGTTGAGACGCCGAATCCTGTGTTAGGGCAGACTTAGGCAATGTGTCATTGAGCGACAGCTTGAAGTTAGTAAGTGGCAGCTCAGAAATAGTAAGCGACAGCTAGTAAATAGTTCATAACATCTGAAAAATTGTGGAAAACATGAAGTTATGCACAGCTGGGAAAAGTAAATAACTTGAAAATAGTGCATGTCTAATGGAAAATATTTGTGACTCAAAAGAAATAGTGGAAGACAGGTGGTAAATAGTGCAGAAAAGATTTGAAATAGAGATGGAGAGCTGAAAAATAACAAAGGACAGCTGGATCGGAGCAAATGGAAGCCCAGATCTAGTGAAAAACAGCTCAGTGTTAGTGAGTGACTGCTCAGAGATCCCCAATGCAGCTAACCTAACAAAGAAAAGAGCCACTTGAATTTAGCAAGTGGGCCGTTGCATCTCTGATAAGCCGGCTGTATGTGCAGCAGCATGCGCCATCGTAAAGACTGGCGTCGCGCAGCGATACAGTTTCTCTGATCATGAACTGTTGCCGCCAAAAGAGGTGCTTCGTGACGTCCGACCATCTCGCCTCAAGCAAACGTTTTAACCTCATCTGGCCAGCTGCTTTACTCTGATCTATCGCTCCTGAACAGATTCCTGGGAGCTGTGAGTGTTGACTCAGACTTAGCGCTAATGCACAAATCCTTGTTGATTTCTACCCTATTTTGACCAGAGTAATGCTTTACATAGTGCCAAATACAATCATGATCATTGTTAGCCCACCGTCACTGCTTCATGAGTATGATCAAATGCTAGTAGTTTTTTGTTCTATTGTACAGAGTAGAGATAAATGGCTCTCTTGTTGGGTCCAGTTATCCCGAGGTTGGGGAACCACGTGGTGTAGTGGAGGCTAGTGACAGTGTTGGAGGTAGATGAATGGACATGCTTGTTGGGTCCAGTTATCCCGAGGTTGGGGAACTACGTGGTGTAGTGGAGGCTAGTGACAGTGTTGGAGGTAGATGAATGGACATGCATGTCTTTGAAATCTAGCATCTGAAGGTCTGTGATAACCCATAATGATTGGTGGTTACGATGATAGATGACCTTGGCCGATGAAGTTGACAGTGACTGGAATGAGTCAGTCATGTAGAGTGGGCTGTTGTGGCCCACCGAACCTGGGGATGGTGTTTTGACGTACTGGTTATCCCAGTGATGCCGTCCAATGGCAGCTTATATCATGGATTGGTGGATGGTCAGTCAAGTCTGGTACACAGGCGCTGAACTCTTGTGTGAATATTGTGATTACTGCGGAGGGAATTGTAGGCCGTTACAAAGGCCCGGACGCTGTCGGCCCTCAAGTTCAAAATGACCAGGATAAAAGCCGCGATTGATGACCTAGAACAATATAGCCGTGATCGCTGGTAACTCTAATGGATGGCAACCGTAATTCATTTCACCTTGGTCATTAATGAGTGAAGTGTCTATCGTAGAGAGACAAAAAGATAGACAACAATAGTGTCGATGGAAACTGGGGTCACCAACAGCGCAACACAAGACTAGCTTCACCGTACTCCAATGCAGCAGCTGCCTTCACACTGGATAAATGCTGAAATAAACTCGACGCTGAAGAAGCGTCTTGTGACAGAAGGTGACGGTGTAGGCGTCACTTCTTGTCCCACCTGCAGCTATTGAGTACAGTGACTTCTTAGTGCATCGTTACTGCGGTATTTGCTACGCTTTTTGCCTTCATCCTTGTTCTCTTTGGAACGTCTTTGTTGCGGTTAGGGGGGCTTTACCTAGTCTAATCTTGCCACTTTGTAACTGGTATTTCTCTCCATTAAGCGGCCCATAGACGATCAATTTTATTGTCAATAAAATTGACAATGATGAATATTGGCAATTTAATTGATCGTCTGTGGGCTTGAGTGACGACCGTCAATTAATTAACTTTGTAGACAACAAAAAATCTCATCAATATATTGAGTCAATGATATTGACAATTAAATTGATTATCTATGGACCACTTTACTGTCGTATTTTCTACACTATTGCTGTCGTATTTACAGCGTTTCAGGTTTTACTGACGTGCACGCCACCATCATATTTATGTTGAGATTTCGTTCCTAGATTTTCTGAGAAATTCACCCAACACATCTTCACATGATGACCAATAATGTTCTGAAGATAATACCTAAATTGCACAACGTTGACGTATAAGACTGTTTACTCAAAGAAAGAAATAATCAAGAATTTATCTACGTGTAGGCAATCTTGAATATCAACGTTGTGCAGTAAATATTTTCCCATGAGAACATAATTGTTTATAAGGTGATGGTGATGTTCGGTGAATTTTTGGAGTGTTTTCAAATATTTTAACATGAGTATATAATTTGGGCAAACCCATTCGTGAAAACAGAGGTATAAAACTACTGATTTACATCGTTGTTTCTCCGCATTTATTGCGGTATTTACTGCAGTATTGCTGTGGTATTTACTGCAGTATTGCTGTGGTGTTGCCTGCAGGATGCCTGTGGTATTTACTGCAGTATTGCTGTGGTGTTGACTGCTGTATGCCTGTGGTATTTAGTGCAGTATTGCTGTAGAAATTACTACAGTATTACTGTTTATTAAAGACCAATAATACCTTTATTTTCTTCAGTATTTCTCTACTATCGACTTCGTTGTTATTTATTTTATTTATTTATTTACCTTATTAATAATATTTTATTTGCTACATAGTTGGTGTAAATATCAGCTGTTGCTCATCGAGACATTTTTGTCGTTAAAATTCCTGAATTTTTTGTGTCTTTTAAATCGTTTTTATTTAATTTGTTCGTTTCAGAATAGCTGTGTTAGTGTTCCGAATCTCAACAAATTTTTTTGACAATTTGTTCAAGAATTTTATACTAGTAAGATCCTGCCAAGCTTTACTGTGATAAAGGTCCTCCTTATACAATCCTGACACTTCTCATGACATCTCGTGTGCGTTGTTAGCGTGTCTGTGTTGTTGGGCTTATGTGCGTTATCATCTCGACCTTGTGTGTAGATCAGGGTGATCTTGCTGTGTGCGTGCAGGGTTCGAATCCCCGCGTAGCCCTGTTGTAATTCCTCTTGGGAAAGGGAAGATAGTTCGCCACAATTCCTCTCCCTATTGAAATGGGTGCCGGTGTGGCCAGACGTAACCTGTATTACAGTCTACCGTTAGTTATAAGGTATTTAAAAAAACAAAGCTGAAGAATGAAAAATATTTCCAGAATATGGTCAGTGTGTTCACGGTGGTTGTATCAACTACATTTCTTTTCTTTTCGCCTTGCAGATCCGAGCAGAGAGTTAGGTAGGCCTTCCTTTTGTTGAAATAAAATCCTTTTGTTATATTAAAGACCATCTTTTTTTTTGGTTCACTGCTGTTCTGATTTTCAGCAACTGCTACTTTCTTCTTCAACTTTGAACTTGTTTCATGATCTTCTTTCTCAACTTACTGTTTTTGTGCCCTTTCTGCATAGATTCCGCATTCTCTTAACTCCATAATAAATGGTTCCTTTCTCTCTTTGGATCACCTTTGTGGCGGATAGGGAGGCTTAAGCTAACGAATAACCTTATCCTCCAGAAATAACGGTGGTCGATATAGGGCTCATTGTAAGGGCTGTGCGACGGCTGCAGAGTGATGATCGTAGACACCACTCGTCTCTCTGGTGACCTGCCCTGCTGAAGGAAGGAAAAGGTGGCTTTTTTCCCTTGGGGTTCAGAATTTCCAACGAATCTCAGTCACAAGAAGGTTTATTTTGTACTTGAATACACGTATTGTGGCGCAAAAGTGTTTTATTCTTAACCTTGAGAATGAATGTATCGTGATGAACGTGTGTAACGTATATATCAGTCGTATTCGAAGTCGAACCGGAAGAGATATTAATTTAAGAGCTAGTGGCCTCCTATCGTGAAAGGATTTTTTATACGCATGTGTACATTGTGCGATGTGGGAAATATCCCCTCAAGGGATACAAGTATTTTATCTAATGGAATTTGCGTCCCAAGAGGGAATATGTGAGGTCCCAAACTAAAGGTAAGGTAAAATAACTTCCTTGTGTTAGAATAAAATAGGTTTTTAGTTTTGTTCTGGCATTTTTTTTTTCGGTTCATCGCTGTCTTGTTTTCAGCATCTAATGTGTGAGGTCCCGGGGCTGAGCGGTAGGCGTTCTTTTTGTTGAAATAAAATGTATTTTATGTTCAGGACCATCTTTTTTCGGTTCACTGTTGTCCGGTTTTTCAGCACCTACTACTTTTTTTTTTAACTTTTTCTTGCTTCATAAACTTCTTTCACAACTTTTTTATGCCTCTTCTGCATAAATTCCGCGTTCCCTTATCTCCATATTAAAGGTGCCTTCCTCTCTTCGGAACGCTTTTTGTGGCCGTTAGGGAGGCTTAAACTAACATTTAATCAATCTTTTCAGCATCTACTACTTTCTTCTTCAACTTTTATCTTATTTCATGACCTTTTCCTCAACTTGCTGTTTCTATGCACATTGTGCATAGATTCCACACTGAATGGTGCCTTCCTTCGTTTGGAGCCCGTTTGTTGCGGTTAGGGCGGTTTGAGCCAACATCTAGTTTCTAACAGCGTACGTCGCCCTTCCCGGAGCCCGTGCAGGGTTCATTAAGCAGCTTGAGTGGTTGGCGCGAGGCAAGCGTAGCGCTCGCTGCCACAGTAAATGGCACTCGGGTCGTATCTTCGAGACTTGTATCTTTCGTGCTCATTATGCTTCTTTCAGTTTTCGTACCTTCTTTGTTAACTTATTGATTTCCTCCTTGACTTGTTTCTAAGCGTAGGAATGCGTGTGTGTGTAGAACCCCCATTTTGCAAGATTTTTAGTCTGCCTTATTGGTCATTCAATCTGTAGTATTATTGCACTATGACTTCCGCTGTTTAGTTAGGTTTATCTCAATATTTATATAAGGAATTAAAAAAAAAAATAAACGTAGCAGTCAAAATGTAGGCGAAGGCAAATTTGATAAAGAGAACAAGCAGTCTTTCGCCTAAGGAAACTAGGCGTGACCCCTATACATTCAATAGTTTGAAAGCTACTTACTGAACTGTTCTCATGCAGTGTGCTTGAATGGCAAAATGTCACCATTCATAACACATAACTTCGGCGTCCGCCAAGGTTCAATTCTTGGCCCGCTCCTATTTTCTATTTTCATCAACGACGTTCCCACCGTGCCAGCACACACAAAAACCTCAATGTATGCTGATGATGTGCATTTTACCATGATCATGTCAATAGCAGATTTGAAAAGAACACAAGTCAACGCTGAAAATCTTTTAAGGAACCTGAAATGGTGGTATGACCAAAAAACTGTCTCAAACTTTACGCAAGTAATACGCAATGCATTCATTAATTTTGGACCTAAAAATGCGATCAGAAATTCCCCAAAATTTACGCTAACATTCGGAGACGACAAAATCGAGCCAGTATATAAAATAAAATATCTTGATGTTTCGTTTGACAGAACTAGGACTTTCAAACCACACGTAGAAACGATGAACAACAAAGTTAGCGGAATGTTCTTCCATCGCATCAAGAACACACTTGATGAAAATTCTAGGTTATTGGTGATTCAGTCTATAGTATTATCGCGTTTGGACTATTGCAGCCTAGTCTGGGGAGATTTACCTCGAAATCTTCTAAAAAAATTGCAACACTTGGTTGGACCCCAATACCTGACAGATTCATGATCCAAAAAGCTCGAGGAGTGTTCTTATCTCTACCTCCTCAGAGTAATGGAGATGTATAGATTTTCCCATTCAATATTCCGAAGAAAACAAATCGTAGGATTGATAGTTAGTTACCGTTCATCTGACGTAAAACAAAAAGCTCTTTCGATTTCTGGAGCTCTTATGTAGTATAAGCTTCTCCAGCATCTAAAAAAAATCTAAAACTGTTACAGAATTCAAGAAAATGTGTCACTTCGTTTCGCATCTCTGTCATAGGGAATAGGGCTTTGCAACATCGACTGATTGACTTAAATATGCTCATTACTACTTTGGGGTTAACATTTCAAATTCTGCAAAGTTGGAATGCCTATACTTATTCTAGCTGACTTTATCCACTTCCCACTGCAAAAACCTCACACTTAGCCTGGGTAGTGCAGTTGATTATGGAACCACAATTAAATTCATATGTAGTCTATGTATAGAAATTTTGGAGCTATTTATTACTCCTAAGTAATAACAATCTATCACCGTGTCCCTATTTTATCGCATGTACCCATGTCCTTATGTTGTTAAAGAGAATACCGAGAGGATGAGAAACCTAAAACAATTTTGCTATTGTTGCTCTCAAACTGTAACTTGATTGTCCTGAAAATTCTGTAAGAAAATTAGAAATTATTTCATTTTTCCGTTCGCCAAGTCATTTTAGTTTTATCTTAATTATTTCTGTGCTCGCGGTGGTACAGTGGTTAAGGGATCGGCCTTGCATGTTGGAGGCCCGGGTTCGTATCCCGGCACTGGCGCGGCGATTTTCCCCGTTGGGTATAAGGGAGAGCTCAAGCACAATACCCCACTCAACCCAGGTGTCGGAAATGGGTACTGGCTTCACGGGGGAACCGTCATGGTGTCCTATATATAGTGTTAGTTATAAGACATTTGAAAAACCAATGCTTAAGATCATATGTATCAGGCTTGATTGGAAATAAAGCATCATAAGATGCCGATGTTGGTTTCTGTCGACTATAATGAGCAACACAGCCGTCAGCTCAATGTAGCAGGACGAAGGTCGTTGTTTTTATTTTCACCATTATACATTCATCTTTATTTTCTATTTTCAGTATTTACATTTACAATCCGTACGATGAACAAGCTCTGAAATTCATTTTTTTTTTGTGCGTATGTCTGTCTACATGTATCTAGATGTGCTTATTGTGCTGTATTTTTTACGTATTACTTTTAGCTAACGTTGTCTCACTCCTTTGAAATCATTTCCGATGGTGTTTCGGTTGCGGTAGAGCGTTTTTGTGTCTTTTCTTCTTTTGTGTTCACTTATACAGAAGGAGTTCCAAGGCATTCTCTAGTAGTATTTAAAAGTTTTCGGTCATCTCATATAAATAGCTTCTATTTTATGCATAAAAAAAACCTCAAGGCCCATTACATTCACTTAATGCTCTACAACCAGTTAACACTGAACGATTTTCCAGAAATAACTCAATAATCCTGTAAATAAATTTATTGTACTTGCAAACTGTTAAAGAAATAGATTTATTGTTACCCCAGGGGAGAATCTGTGGTTTATATGTACATGTCTTGGTTGCCGTTGTAGAACAACCCTTTACATGTTTCTGACTCAGGTAGGCTCTTTTGTTCCACTATTATTAATTAGCATAGAAATATCATAAATTTGTGGCGGAATAATAAACACTTTCTCCGAGTCCCTTGACTGGCATACCAGTTGATATGTTGGAGTAAAATTATAGTTCTGAAAGTCAATCATCGTTGCTGACGCAAAATTATTTTAATCCCACCGTTTCACTTATACCGCAAGTCCCTGAGCTCGTATTTCAATGTGTGTGCTCTAAAAGAAGTGTTTTCAACAATGTATCGTCGCTGAATTTGTCTCTTCTTTTCTCACCGTTATCACATATATTATCAAATCTAGATTAAGCAACAATAGGAATACATTACCCTTAATGATTTGTTCCGACAAGGGATATAAGTATTACGATACTCATGTGTGCGTATCAATTCAATCATTTATTTCGTAGTGACGTGCATATTACGATCCCCATGTGTGTGTATTAAATAAGGATTTCTTCTTTAAGATATTTAAAACCTGATGATGAGCTTTTTGTATCATCTTTATTGTAAATAGGCTGTTTATTTTTTTTCTTTCTTTTTTCTACGATTACCTTTACAGATCTGGGCCATGAAAGCTGAAAATTATCCCCCCACTGACTAAAAAAAAGAAATCGTGAAGACAAAAATAATCTAGGTAGTATATACAGCATCACAGTAATTATGTTACTCTTTGTACTCGTGACAAACTTTTGATATAAGAATGCTTCATAATATTATTATCAATGAAAAAAATGAAAAAACTACCTGAAGAAAAGGGTTTAGTGTAACTATTATTCCTTAATCCCCTACTCTCAGAAATTTAATTGCCCTACAAAACTAATATGTGAACACTGTATTCTACAAATGTTTGAAATAAAAGTAATCATTAAAACAAGTATTGTAAATTCAAAATTTTAGACTATTTTGAATGTGAGATTTGCCGCAAACTACACCGCAATCCTCTCATGCCCAATCAAGTAATAAATATATATTCTAACAAATAAAATTTTTAAAATAAAGAATTTTTTCAGAAAATTTTTGTTCGCTTATGAATATAATTTTCCACTTAGTCATGTGTGCTTCAAAGAATTTTTTCTGCATTTTTCTTTGTTTCAGTTAATTTCTGAGATATCTTAGGGTAAATTTAGGGTAAGACTCGAGTTCGAGATCAGCCGATGAGTGTATCTTGTAAACAAGAGTTCGCTACCAAGTTTCAGATAGTAAAATGATATCATAAACCTATAACTGAAGATGTTATGGAAATAAAACATTCATTCTTCATGTTCACGACTTTGAATAGTCATAGTGACAGCCAAAAATGTTCAGTAGCACAGCCACATGTAGCTCTGACGTGCCATCATATGATTTTGAAGAGAATGCATATAAATGGAAAGATCTCTTGCTCACAGCAAATAATCGGGTAAGAACTGGCGTTATATGTGCCAAATTTGTCTATGTTTATTTTATGGTATGATTTTTTCTTGTTTAAATTTTTTTCGTGCTTACCTGTGCTGACACAATGGGTGGCTCTGAAGTATTGCACCATAGATAAACAATTGGAAAAATTGCCCATCAGGCCAGTGTTCTTAACACTCTGAGTAAAATTGTTTGTTATTTCTAAATCATGTTGTAAAATGTAAACTAGGAAAGTCTAACCACATTTTTGCTATTAGAAAAAGGAGTGATGAAGAATTTAAGACTTGGCAGGAATATACAGTAATAGAAAGTGTCACAAAATTTGTTTGTCTTCCAGACTTCAGTGATGCATGATTTTGTTGTTGTCAGATGTGGTACTCGAATACTAGCATTATTACTTCATTATAGTTCAAGCTATGCTTGTCAAACATGCTGATGATTAGAGAGAATTTTATGGACTTTATATTTTGAATTTCTTTGTATCCCTGATGCTCAAAATACTGCCCCCATGCCATTCGGCTTGTGTCATATGAGAAATTTTTTATAAGTAAGTTATTTTTGTTTGGAGTGGAGAGTACTAAGAGACCTCAATGCTATTTTAAATTTTAGCCTTGCTTTGTTCTATGTTTAATGGTTCTAAGAGATGTTTGTCCCAAGCTGATCTATTTTCATTGGCTAATTGCAATATTTGGGTTTTATTTATTTTCAAAATTTTTAAATTTTCCTCTCATCGGACAAGAATGAGCTTTTTTCTCAGATATTCACGCTTATTTAAAATATTTGACATTGCTTGGCAACAAGATTTAATTTTCCTTGACAAATTACAGAGAAATTGCAAAATGTTTTTTAAAATTTTATTCTAAAAATATTCATTCAACCTATTTCAAAATATTTATGTAAAATTTTTAAAAATAAATTTGCACTTCCCAAATCTAAGAACTAGAAAAAAGTCTTAAGGAATGCCAAGAGAAAAGTTTGTTGAACAATACGTTCAGAAGCAAAAGATTTTTAAGTCTAGGCTACTTGGATTTGCCTATCTTATGCTATATCTTGTGGTGAGTAGTGTTTGTCAATCCAGGACATCTTTGTTGGAGGGTTTATGATAGTACTTAAAATTCCAGAAATATCATAAAATTTATAACGTTCAGACAGCTTAAAAGTATGTAAAATAATTTACCAATTTCTTGAGTTATTGAAATCTCAAATTAATACTGAAAAAATTTAAACTATTTCTTTTTTAGTAGGAGATGTAGCCATGTAAGCATTTCATATTATCCCTTATTCCTATATTTTTATAATTATGTGCAAAGAAGTTCAAGTGTTTGTTTCAAAATTCATTTAAATAAAATATTTGTGTAATGTGTTGCGTATATTAAATTCAATATAAAAAAGATAAGATATTTTATTTTTTCATATATCCAATGTGAACCAGAGAAATTTGTGGAATAACATTTGTTTTCTTTTCCAAGTATGTTTTGCTTCTGAATATTATTAGCTGATGGAAAAAATTTAAAGTTTGATTATAAAAGATAAAATTTTCAGGAAATTCCTAAGCTCTTAATATTAGCAGTCTGTTGGAGTTTTTTGTGATCTTTGGTCAGTTATCTGACATGCAGCCCCATCACTTTTTCTCTACCTGCACTTAGTCTTCAAAAATTTTGTTCTAAAAATTGTGCGTACTTGATGAATTTTCCACCTTGTTTTCTTGTGTATTTTTCAAGCTGTTAATTTGAAATGAGTTTTTTTTAGAAAGTAACCAACATTTTCTTCTTTAACAAAACATAAAAATTTGGTTTCAAATGAAAAAGTATAACTTGTTTACTTTATCTTAATGATTTCATTCATATTTCACTCAAGAGGTATTGAGAAAATTTTATGGATGTAATGTTTGATTATTTTAGTTACCTTGGTCATTGTTATACTTGTTTTTCTTGTAGAGTAAATTAATACATCAAAGTTTTTCATCCTTATAGGTTGTGTTGGAACCTAAACAACCACTTGAAATGGTATCTTCACCTGATGGATATGTGGGATATTATTCCAAATTAAAATTTTAAGCATAATTAGTACATATATGTGCTGCTATTTAAGCTCACATGGCATTTTTTGAGAGATAGTAATAAGAATTTTATAATTTGAACTGAATCATAGTATGCTTTACTCATTTTATCATTTCCAGTACCTGAAGTCCCTGGATCCAGTCCTGACCTTGAGCCAGGATGGAGCCGAGTACATGGAGTGCCTCTTACTTAGAGTCCTCGCCATGCTCTGCGCCGCTCCTCCGCCTCACACCATACCCGTGAGTTTCTCATGTTTCACCATCAGGGAAATTTCAGCAACTGAATGTGATTGAGGAATCTGCATTGACTTTACCCCAGTATATCAATATCATACTAAAAATATTTATTACCTCACTGTAATTTATTGAGCCCTTCACTTCTCTCATTTTGAGGTTCAGTCATACTTCACCTTACAAAATTAATTCGTTTCAGGGGTGTTTTTTTAAGTGATTTTTTGTAAGTAGAGTTGCATTTTACATGTAAAAGGTCTGATTTGTTACAAGGTCCCAATACTAGCCTTAAATCCTTCAAAAATTATAAAAGTATACAAATTTTGTATGAAGTATGTATTAAAAGTAAAAGAAAATTATTTATTAAACCTTTAATTTGAATAAGAAATGCAAATCATTCAACATTTACTCTATCACATCAATTGAAAAAACAGGATGCTACAAGTGTATTTACGTTTCACGGGATTCAGGTAGCTGTAAAGCCGAGCGCGCATTATTTGAATTTTTGAGATTTCGCATTTCGTAAGTCAAATTTTTTTTCGTATTCAGAGACAAAAATTTTACGTAAAGGCGTTTTGTAATTTGGATTATTTATTAGGTTAGTATTTTGTAATGTAACATATGCCTGTACTTTAAAATTTAAGAACCTGTCCATCCATTCACTCCTTAGATTGGCTGTTCCATTTTACCATGTTGTAAAACTTACTTGACAAAAGCAAAGACTGACGATTATAATTTTTATTCCTCTTCTTTAGTTGTATCTACACAATCACTTGCATGGCTATTATCCAGTTTGTTAGGTACTCTGTGTTTAGACGTTTTTACTTTTTTTTTGAATAGTGCAAGAATTGGTCAGCGTAACCTTTATTGTGAGTTATCCTAGGTTGTTTGATGATTCTCATCCTACATTTTAAGTCTGATATATAATATGTAAACCCACTCACATTATTAATTGGTATCACTTTCATTAATTAGGATACAATTTGTGGCTATCCTTAGGTCAGCTCTCCAAACTGGCTCTGCCTCATTCTGGCAATTAAAAATGAATCAGTATGCATGAAGGCAGATCATTGAATTTTGTTTTCAATTTGATACTACATTCTTCAAAGTTTTGTTAGAAAGAGAAATGTTCAAGATGTTAGCAACTTAGTTTTGTTTTCATGCTGTCTCAAGCAAATCTTTCATTAGTTCATACGTTGCAGACATTATTTTAGTTGTGCGTCTTAGATTCCTTGATAACATTGGAGAACCAGTTTACCAACATGAAGCAGTCTTCTAATTGAAATGCTCTCAGCTACATAGAAGATTTTTCTTAATTTTGTTATTTGGTAATCATTTGGCTTAATAGCACATAGAATGGCAAAATGTAATGTCATTTCTGCAATGGTACACTTTTGTGTGCTAGTCAATTGGGTTATTGATAAATTGGACATTGTAGTTATTAGTAAAAATGTCCGTGAAATAAAAATTGTTTACCTGTTCTATGATTCAAAATGTTTTACTTCTTTTTTTCATAAATGCTGAACACCTTTGATGTTATTTGTTGAGTTGTTTTTGACTGTTTTATTTAAATGTAATGTTTTCAATTTTGAATTGAAGGAGCTGGAGGAGAGAGTGCTTCGTATATTCCCGAGTCCGCTTGGCCGCTGGGCTGTGGGGGATGCCCAGACTGCTGTTGAGAACAAGCGAAAAAAAGGCAGTGGTGTCGTGCTGCCTCTGGAGAGAATCCACCCATTGCTCAAGGTAAGGTAGAATATTTTACGCTTTTAGTCAAGGTAATGTTCATTTTTGACCTGAGTTACGGTAATGCAAATTTAATACCTTTAGTCAAGGTAATGTTCATTTTTGACCTGAGTTACGGTAATGCAAATTTAATACCTTTAGTCAAGGTAATGTTCATTTTTGACCTTTGGTCTAGGTGAGAGGTTCTCAACCAGGGGTAGATTTATCCCAGGTCGAGGTAAATTTCGGCCTAAGATATATAATACATAAAGCCAAGGGGGTCAATGATGGAGGAAAGGTTGAGAATGGCTGGTCTATGTGATGTGTATTTTTGACCTTGAGTTGAAATTTTATGGTTAGTTGAGTTGATGTACATTTTCTATCTTTATTTAATGTGGTGTAAATTTTAAATTGCTAGTCAAGTTAATGTAAATTTGAGTCCTTTCTAGTCAATTTGATGTAAATGTGAGTCCTTTCTAGTCAAGTTGATGTATATATTAACCCTTAAGTCAAGTTATTGAAAATTTTTGATGTAAAGGGATGTGAATAGAAAAGCTTGTGGCTTGCTTAAACCCAGTGGTTAAACCAAAATATGTTATTTGCAGAGCAGGTTGAGTAAAAACAGTTACTCTAATTGTAAAATTTAGGTAAGGTTTTTGTTTTTGAAAGGAAGATATAGTAGCAAATAGTGCGAGTGTTCAGCAGGAGGCGTTAATACCACTGATATTGTTTCCATCCTCTACTGCAGATGTTCCTTACGTATACACAGTATTTCTAGTCTATTGAATGATTTAGATGATTTAGAATAAGAACTGAGTTTGCACTTTTATATTGAATTTTGATTAGGACATGTTGGATTTTGAAATCCTAATCATTGGTTTATGTTTTTTTCTGACTAGTTTAAAAACTGCTCGAGTTGCCCAGCTGTGTATCTTAGCCTATTGTTCTTCTGAATTTAATGTAATTGTCGATCATTGTCAATCACATTTCATGCAATGCACTTTATGGTACCAAAAGTGTCTCAAGTCTGATGAACAAAGCTGTAAAATTGTCAGTTCTATGTTTTCTTGGTAATCCAACTGTTGCCCAAATTTTTATGAAGAAAACCTACAATTTTGGCATTTCTTGACAGGACGCATTACAGAGCAAAGTGGATGCCCAGGTGACACTCTACATGAGTGCCATACTCGAGTATGTGGCCTTGGAGATCCTGAGGGTAAGTCTTGCACTTGTATGTGTCTGTAGAGATGCTGAGGGTAAGTAGTGTAGGAGTGTGTATCTGTAGAGATACTGAGGGTAAGTAGTGCAGGAGTGTGTATCTGTATAGATACTAAGGGTAAGTAGTGCAGGAGTGTGTATCTGTAGATACTGAGAGTAAGTAGTGCAGGAGTGTGTATCTGTAGATACTGAGGGTAAGTAGTGCAGGAGTGTGTATCTGTAGAGATACTGAGGGTAAGTAGTGCAGGAGTGTGTATCTGTAGAGATACTGAGGGTAAGTAGTGCAGGAGTGTGTATCTGTAGAGATACTGAGGGTAAGTAGTGCAGGAGTGTGTATCTGTAGAGATTCGGAGGGTAAGTAGTGCAGGAGTAAGTGTTGATAGAGATACTGAGAATGTCATGTAGGAGTATGTGTCCATGGAGATTTTAAGAGTAGGTCATGCAAGAGTGAGTTTCCAAAAAAACAGTGAGTTAAAGTATTTCCAGATGTTTGAAGGAAGAAAACTTTAATTGTGTAAATGTCATGAGAGAGCACCTTGATAATGCCTGTGTGAGCAGAATAAAACAAAAATTGTCCTTTGTCTGCTAGCTGTCCTTACTGTTTTAATTATGCTGATGTATTAAAAACCTGCAGGAAAATGCATCAATTTTAGTGGCTGTGTTTGTAAAATTTTGAAAATAAGATCCTAACATAAGTTTTAGAGCATCAATAAGTAGTCTACCAGTTATGCAAGGCTTCTGACATTTGTTTAAATTTTCATATGGCGTACATTTTCTCTCGTTCTGTTGAGCAGATGTAATGTGCCACTTAGGTATTTTAAATTCTCACTTGTCGTCATCAATTTCTGGGAGATTTTGTGAAGACTGCACTGCTTGAAAAATTCAAGTGTATTTTACCAGAATAATTTTTTCGAAACTCTTATTCGTCATGTTAGACTTCTAATACACATGTTCAAAGTAGAATGTAGACTACAGCAGGAAAAATTATTCTTTTGTCATTTATTAGTAGATTCAAAAATAAATTATTATTCAGGCTAAATGGGAACTGAAACTTGACGTGCTATGCAATGTAAGTGATGAGTGGTGTGTTGCATTTCAGTGTAAATATCTAATCAAATACCTAACCACTTATTATTTTCTCATTCAGAGCACTCAAATACAGTTTCAGGTTTTGGTGCTCAAAGATTAGTGCAACACCCACTTTAGGACCTATTTTAATTATATAGTAAGAGAAGACATAACAGTTTCTCTGACTGGAGTGAAGAGCAGTGTAACAAATTATTGACGTGCTTGTGCATTTCAGAAAGTTATTGACGTGCTTTTGCATTTCAGAAAGTTATTGACGTGCTTTTGCATTTCAGCAAATTGTTGACGTGCTTTTGCATTTCAGCAAATTGTTGACGTGCTTTTGCATTTCAGCAAATTGTTGACGTACTTTTGTATTTCAGTAAATTATTGACGTGCTTTTGCGTTTCAGCTATCAAGCATCTACGTGAGCGACATCAAGGGCAAGGAGGTGACGCAGAGGGACATCAGGACAGCCATGTGTGCTGACCAGGTGAGACTGGGTCTCTTCTGCGCTTGTTGGTTGGGGCCTCGTAGTGTTTAGGTTCATTTAGCTTTGTTTGGCCAGTCCTGTGTAGTGAAGGACAGCTCATGAAAATTAGGAGGATCATCTGTTCAGATTTTTGAGTCTTGGAATTGACTTTTTGAGTCTCAGTGTTGACTCATTGAGTTGATGTTAACTTCTCCGGTCTCAGTTTTGATTGTACGAATCTCGGGTTTTGAGTTTACGAGTCTCGGTTTTGACTGTACGAGTCTCGGTTTTGACTGTACGAGTCTCGGTTTTGAATTTACGAGTCTCGGTTTTGACTGTACGAGTCTCGGTTTTGACTGTCCGAGTCTCGGTTTTGACTGTCCGAGTCTCGGTCTTGACTGT
>JACJUY010002211.1:84600-99278 GCA_014220935.1 Platorchestia sp. MABIK
GCAGCCCTCAAGGTTGAGTGTGCCCGGAGGATGAACTTTCTAAAATGTATATCTGGAGTAACGTGGGGAGCAGATCGAGTGACGCTGTTGCGACTGTACCGAACCCTTATCAGGAGCAAGATAGACTATGGCTATATAGTATATCAATATGCCAAAGAATCCTCACTGGCTACGCTGAACCCAGTACACCATGCAGCTATCAGGCTGAGCACTGGTGCTTTTCGATCCTCACCTTCTTTCAGCCTGTGTGTGGAGAGCGGAGAGCCTCCCCTGTGGCTCCGACGTGTGCAACTAACCTTGCAATACCTAGCCAGGCTGGAACAAGTCCCTTTGTCTCCTGCATGGGCTAGTGTGCACGCGCCCCTTGGACGACACCTGCCTTTTCCTTATTTCATACCCTCATCTGTGGATTACCCTGCGATTACGGCAGCAATGCAATTGAGACCATGCGAATACTCCCAGTAATCTCAGACAACTCTGCGGCGTGGCGCGTCCCTATAGAAAGTTTTTGCCCGGGATGCCGGATGCTCAAGAAGGAATCCATGCCAGACTACATCCTGAAGGGAATTTTCATAGACCATGTACTTGACAAGCACGCAAACTCCGTGAAGTTCTACACTGATGGATCAAAAACGGGAGACGCTGTGGGATGTGCTGCCGTTTCTGGAGAAAGGGTTAGTGCGAGGAAACTACTCCCAGAGTCGTCGATTTTCACAGCGGAACTGTACGGTGTGTTGGAGGCGCTGAAATTGATTGAGGAGTACCCATGTGGCTCTTTTACTGTTTTTGTTGACTCAAAAAGCGTTATCAATGCCGCGCAAATGTATAATAGTACACACCCGCTCATTGCTGAGATTCTCGTTATGTTAATAAACTTTGCGAGTAGACGTAAGAGTGTCATGTTATGCTGGGTGCCCGGACATGTGGGAGTATCGGGCAATGAGAGAGCTGATCGGGAGGCTAAGCAAACTGCGGAGACAACTGGGGAAACGCTGAACTTGATGGTCCCGTTCCGAGACTACTACCCTCGGATAAAGGCTGCAGTGAGAAGTTTGTGGCAACAGGAGTGGGACAGAACAATTAATAATAAGTTGAGAAGTATTAAACCCACCGTGCGTGAGTGAATATCGTCTAGTTGTCGTCCTCGCCGGATGGAAGTGATACTCTGCCGCCTTCGTATTGGCCATGCACGATTGACGCACGGACACTTGATGGAGCGGCTGCCGCAGCCACGATGTGAGCGGTGCCGCGTTCCTTTGACTGTCAAACACTTTCGTGTTGAGTGCCCTCGATGTGCTGCTGCCAGGAATGTATGCTTCCCGAGACTGCGAGGTCCTGATGAGGATGTAATGACCGGAATGCTCAGGGAAAATGAGCGCTCAGCTGTCAGTGTAACAGCACTTGAAATGTTTCTAGAGAAGTGCAAATTGATATCTGAAATTTAACCAGAAGGAGAACAGTCTAAGCAAGGTACTTCTTCACGTCTGAGATGTGGATGATTAAACTGCAATATGGCCAGGCGCGCTGCGTAGATGCCTCGGGGGGTTTCAGCGTGGGTAAGGCGCCCGGCCATAAATGGGTGGGCAGCTGAAATCCCCTACGGGGTTTTGGCTGTCCTGTGCTTGCAGAATATGCGTGGCCCAGTAGATGATCTTTTCGAAGATCAACTGGGGCTCTTAAAAGATGACAATAGTGTGGGTGGCAATAAAGCGTTTTTTTTTGTTTTTTGTGATGGCTGTTACTGTGTTATCCATAATGATAATCGTGACAAGCGTTGAACAACGACTATGTAGTGTGCTTTTGTTGAAATGATGTGAAGCTTGATTTTTCTTTGAACTGAGATCTACGGCGCGATATAGTACGAACTACTGAAGCGCTAGCAAATCAATGCTAATACTACTACTACTGTGTCGAAAGGAAGTATTATCCCTGCGTCGTAGTATCTAGTTCTTTTATGCGAGGATATGGAATCAATATTACTTGTAGGTTTCTGTTTCATTATATTAAAACGGCTACTGTATGGCCTCTGCTGTACCGCAAGAGGGATAGTGTTAGATTACTTCAGCCATAGATAGGCCTTCGGGACCCCTCTTTCTCGTGTTCATTTTTATTTCATCCGTTTTCATGAATTCTCTGCTGTCCCATCTTAGTCTGTGCTTCACTTTCCATCCTAATTTACTGTTTTCTATGTGAGGAGTGGGACAACCTTGAGCGGCCACTCAGGCTTTGCGTATATTTGTATAATAAAAAAAATATGTGTAACCAAAAGGGTCGAAAAAGGAACTGGCGTTTGTCGCTCTGCAAAAATTTCCTAATCGGCCATATTATGGCTCTCGTTTTTGTGGAGGTGTCTGCTGCCTGTCCGAAGCCGAGGGGCGCGAGGGCGGTTCTTTCTTTATTACCTCGTCATAAAATCCTGTCCATCATCTGGCGCTCGCTCATAGTCGTACGCCCTGCCAAGGCTAATGTTTTTATGGCCATTAGACACACCTAATTCATATTAGATACACCCAATTTAAGCCTCCTGCCTGCTTGCGACAAAGACAGAACAAATATATTTTTATTCATATTGTATCAACAGGAATAAGCACTCCCAGAGGTAAAATGTGAGATCCCGAGCTGAGTGCTGGGTACGCCTTTATGATGAAGTAAATGTTTTTTCTTTTGTTAAAGACCATCTTTCTTCTGTTCACTCCTGTCCTGTTTTTCAACATCTACTCCTTTCTTCTTCAACTTTCATCTTGTTTCATGAACTTCTTGCTCAACTTGCTGTTTCTGTGCACCTTGTGCAAAAATTCTCCATTCCTTCACCTCCATACTATTTGGTGCTTTCATTCTTCCTCTCTTTGGAACGTTTTTGTTGCGGTTAGGGAGGTTTAAACTAGCATCTAATATAATCTGTCGCATGCGATCTTGAGCAATAGAGGCGAGACCAACGCTAGCATGACTGCCTTCAGCCCCCTGGAGCGAGCGCTGGACAGCATCCTGCTGGAGGAGGAGAAGCAGCACCCGCTCCAGCTGCCCGACCCTGACGTGTACCCCTTCAGCGTTCAGGACTCGCTCGAGAACATCATCATTGAGGAGAGAGAGAAGAGCGCCACGCCGCTCATCAAGGTGGGCTGTACCAATGGTAGCCGTGCTTGTTTTCTGGTGTCTCTCGACAGCATGTTGAAAACGAATGTTGAAATATGTTTTCAATGTTCTGAACATATTTCAAAATTAAAATAGTTGTATCGAAATGTTCGTTTTCGAAGTTGAAAACGAGTGATTTCAATGTTAATGTATTCGTTTTTAAATATTGTTTTCAATTTTTCAATGTTTTTCGTATTGAGCATAATTTAAAACGAATGTGATGTTGCCTGTGCGCGATTATTGATGGATGTAAATGTGACTGTTATTTCTCCTCTGTTGCCACTTGGCTGCCTGTGCGTGATAGATGCTCGACAGCATGGTGTCTGAGGTATCAACTCGAGAGTAGGTGACTGAGTTCGTGTCTGCTGCATTATTTTACTCTTCATTGAATAGTATTAGTCTATGTTGGTTTAACATGAGTCAACTTCGTGAGAATAAAACCGTTTTATAACCAAGAAACTGATTTTCATTGCTGCAGTATTTCTAAGTGCTTCCTTTGGTGCATTAACCCACCCGGAGCCATGTGTAATTTAAAATTAGGTCTATCTTGCCTGGTGAACAGAAAAGGCTTAAAAAAAATCAAAAGTGATATCTGGTTATGACACTTAATCACAGGTCTCATCCTCAACTTAATTCAGAGCCTGGCATCTTAATCTTACCTAAACTTTACCTAGAAATGACAGAGACAAAGTTCATGGTGCAATGCGGCATAATATTATTATAATTTCATTGGCATGACAAAATTGATGCACCTCGCTACTTTGTGTTTCAATACGCGCTCATGAAGTTGTGAATGAGTGTATTCACTGCGTGCTGTGTGCAGGGCGCGACGCTGATCAAGCTGGTGGAGCGTCTCACGTACCACATGTATGCGGACCCCATGTTCGTGCGAACCTTCCTCACCACCTACAGGAGCTTCTGTTCCCCCACCGTGAGTGTGCTGCCCTCTCTCTCTCTCCCTCTATGCAGCTCTTTAGTTACCGCGGCTCTGCTGTTGGGTTACTTACTGTTAAGTTACCTCGGCTGTACTGTTACTGGTGGGTTACCTCGGCTGTACTGTTACTGGTGGGTTACCTCGGCTGTACTGTTACTGGTGGGTTACCTCGGCTGTACTGTTACTGGTGGGTTACCTCGGCTGTACTGTTACTGGTGGGTAACCTCGGCTGTACTGTTACTGGTGGGTTACCTCGGCTATAGATAGGCCTTCGGGGATTCTTGTGTGGGAACACACCTTGTGAACAGATTCCAAGTGCTCTAAACTCGATACTAAATAGTCGCTTCTCTCTTCTCAGTGAAAACCCCTTTGCAATAGAAACTGATTTTTTTTCTAATACTACTTGAGTAGGGGCTACTTGTTACTTGCTTGCTAAATGTACTTTACATCTACTGGATTGTAGGTGTAATCAAGATGTACATTGAAGTACAGTGACCAGAGTGTAGATGTAATGCGACGTCCTGGTGTGAAGTGTGGGGCATAGCTCTCTCCGGGACTGAAGGAGAAGACGCGTCGTCACTCCGTGCTGTGTTTGAGTGAAATACTTCACAAGAAATGAAAATATCGTTCAAAATTATCAACTTTAGTGATTTTCGGCGCGATATGTACTTACTGTAGTCAGCGAAGCACTAGCGATTTACCTTACTTTACTTGCTGTTGAGAAACTAGTACTGCAACTTGGAAATTCTTCTAAGCTGCACATTTTTATACTTATTGTTTTTTTGCTGTTATTTTGAAAAGTTAATTTTGATTTTCATCTACGTTGAGAGTCAGAAAAGTTCTACCTATGCAGTGGCGTTTCCTTCCATAAGTGTTACTAGTTTCAATAATTGGCTAATTTTCTACGCACATTATTTCTCACCCATGTGTGCATTAGGTCCACTAATAAAGGTTCTTAAAGCAGTTAATATTGCTTAGTTTCCATGGGGTAAAATTTACATGTGTCATTAATGCAGTCAGCGCATTATCTCAGGGACAATTGAGCCCTTCGTATTACAACCTGAAGTTGAAACACAGCGATGGCGCAATCTTTTATACCATGAGTATTACTGGAGAGCAGAAATCTGGTTGTTTTATTTCTAATGTATATCTATTTGTTTACTATGATCGTATTCCATCTATATCAGTGAGCCCAAGTGCTAACAAGAATCACTCGGTTTTATAACTAGGGCTGTGCAAGTGTTGTGGCTATGAGAATTAGCGCTTGTGAGGGAAGGAAGATGTGAGGTTCCGTGAAGGCTAGGAAGGTATTTTTTCTATTGTGATTTAAAAAGTATTGTGTTTTCTAACAGGCCATCTTTTTTCGGTTTAGTGTTGGTAATTTTTTAGCACCTATTTATTCTTAAATTTTTATCATAAACTTTTCTTAGTCTTGTTTTCATGCGCAGTATGTGGGGGACACACCATGTGCGATGTGCATAGTGTGGAATTAAGGTAGTGGAAAATATATGTGTATTGCTCATGGTGTGGTTATACGTTGTACATGAATTCACCATTATCTTAATATGATGCTAAATGAGTCCTTCTTATTTTCTCTCTGATGAACACCTCTATTGACGTTAAGCTTAGAGTAACCTACACTCTAATTCTCTCGGCTGTGTCGTAGATATTGATAATGTTCAAGTCAGTGACAACTCGTTCCGTGTGCAGGAACTGCTGGAGCTCCTAAAGAAGCGCTTCGCCATACCCGAGCCCGACTGCTGCAGTATCACGGATACGGAGAACAGCATGGACTGCACGCCCGCCATCGGCGGCGGCCAGGAGGACACCAGCGCCATGCTGCTGCACAGGGAGGGCGTCAAGCGCTTCAGGAAGGAGTATGCGCAGCCTGTACAGTTCAGGTGGGTTGCCCGCTTCTGATATTTTCTTGAATGTGTGCTTGAGTCTATGAGAAAACGCATAAAATCTTTATCTATGTTGGTGTTTGTTCATAGTCTGCCAAATTTCCTCTTCAAGCGTAAAAGATCGTAGTTAGCTGCAGCCGAAATATGGCTTTTTGTGAACAATTTCATTTTTTTTTGGTTTCAACTTGTCAATTATAGACAATGACCCCCTAAAATCCTAATTGTGAACCATAGACAATGCATAGTTCATAAGCAAGTAACCTTGCGATGTGTATAGCATTTTTACTGTGCACCGTGCTCTGCACTGTAGCGCGTTTTTGTGTTGAGTGTGAGTTTGTTGCGCAGAGTACTGAACGTGTTGCGGCACTGGGTGGACTATCACTTCTACGACTTTGACCGCGACGCAGAACTGCTTCAGAACCTGACCGACTTCCTGGAGAGCGTGCAGGGCAAGAGCATGCGCAAGTGGGTCCTCTCCATCACCAAGATCATCCACAGAAAGGTGGGATTGCTCATGCTCAGTTGATGCCCGCCTGTCACTGCATTTGTATGAGCAGTTCAATGGCAGGCAAACCTTTGATATCATATACTGAGTGTCCACAAAAAAATGTATCCACTGATAAGAATCTATGACTGATAAGAATCTATGACACTGATGAGAATCTATGTATTTTTATTTTTTATTTAGAAGGGATATACGTTGAGGAAAGATATCTGATTAAAACGATCCTACAGTATTGTAGATACACATTATTTAAATTTAAAGTCAGTGGGTACATTTTTCGTGGCCACCCCGTATGTAAACTATTTGTGTTGTGCGCACATCTTTGCTAGAATGTCAAGTTTGCATAAGGTTGTCCGCAATATCAATGCAGTTATTCTGTTGAAGTAATGACAGAAAATAAGCGTGAGGCTTAGACGGTTCAGAAGGTAGAATTAATAATACATAATCCTCAGATGTTGATGATTCAGCGCTTAGAATTATGGATAATAAATTACCTTTACTTTTATTTTTATTCTTGGAATTAATGATACCAAGTTTGAGATGTTGTGGTTTCCACATGTTGAATTGATGCTGGTAAATGAGAAGCATTTATTAGCTTGTGATGTTGAGAGTGTAACACAAAAATTTAATCTTGTTAATCAAGAATGATTTATTAGCTTCAGATGTTGCGAGTTCAACAAGGAATTAATCTTGGTAAATAAGATTGATTTGTAAGATAGAGACGTTGCAAGTTCAACACAAGGAATTAATCTTGGTAAAAAGATTGATTTGTAAGCCTAAAACCTTATGAGTGCATCACAAGCAACGATCAATCTTAATAAAGACGACTTTGACTTTTCTTGCGTGCAGCGGAACGAGGAGACGCGCGAGATCACGTTCAGCCAGAACAGAACGCCGCCGTCGCCCAAGTGCCACATGACCATAGACGATAAGGAGTGGGAGACCATCCTGCCTGCCTCGGTGGGGGGGTCCACGGCCACGGGGGACCTGGTCAAGCCCTTGCTGATGCTCCACCCCATCGAGATCGCCCGGCAACTCACGCTGCTCGAGTTCGACCTCTACAAGAGCGTCAAGCCCTCAGAGCTGGTGGGCAACGCCTGGACCAGCAAGGACAAGGATGTCAGGTCTCCCAACCTCCTCAAAATGATCCACCACACCAATAATGTGAGCCTCAGCGTCTGCCCTTGAATGCAATTCAATTGGATGCGGTTGTGCCCTGGGGATCTTGTGTGTGGATTCCGCGTTCCCTTAACTTCTTACTGAATGGTGTTTTTGTCCTTCCCCTCTTTAGAATGGTTTTGTTGCGGTTAGGGAGGCCTAAAATGACGTGTGTCATCTACTTGGATCTAGCAGCAGCAACGGGCCGAGTGGCTTAGTCTCGAGAAGTAATGATAGGAAATGTTAGCCATGTAGTAATTTACTCCGAGTCACCTGTCATGCCAAGGCGCATGAGTTAGAATAGAATAGGAGAACGCCAAACAACTGCTAGTACTCGTGTACTGTTGCCACCACTAGTGTTTCTTGGAACCTTTACTAGCATTAATTCCGGATCCATTAAAGTAATCCACGTCTGCCTTGTATTTTTGTAGTTTTTTGCTTCCTACAATTGAAAACAAATGTTTGGCTCAATGTGGATGCTTCTTTATAGCAATAATAGTGGCTTCGTTCTTTTAGTTGCTATTATTTTGTAGCTCCCAGTGATGTCATTAGGTACTATGTGAAATGAACTCAATCATCCAGGTGACGGGGTTAAAAGAAAGTGTATCGCCTTCAAAAGACATAAAGCGATGTGTTCTGTATTCATATTTCAGTGGGCATTAAGGACAATAACCAAATTTGATTTGCTTGCATTAGCCGACTTTCTCTATATTTTTATTACACCTTAACCTATTCCCCCTATCATTCTAATACCTGAGTCTTCAGGCTATTGTATTTTTATGCCACTCCTAAGGGAAAAATGTGGGGTCCCGAGCTGAGAATGAGGTAGGCCTTTCTTTTATTGAAATAGAATAGGTTTTTTGATTAGTTAAGGCCATTTTTTTCAATTTACTGCTGTCCTGTTTTTCAGTACCTACTACTTTTTTTCAACTTTTCATCTCGTTTCATAAGCTTCCTTATCGATTTGCTGTTTTTATGCGCTGGAAATCTTGTGAAAAAATACACTTTGTGAATAGAATCCGCATTCCTTTTACTCCGCACTAAATAGTGCCTTCATCCTTCCTCTCTGTGGAACGCCTTTGTTGCGGTTAGGGAGGGTGAAACTAACTTATAATTTAATTCATATATTATTATGGGCAGGTGACACACTGGTTGATGAGATGCATCATCGACTGCGAGAACTTCGAGGAGCGAGTGGCGGCCATGAGCAGGGTAGTCGAGATCATGATCATGTTCTACGACCTCAACAACTTCAGCGGCCTCTTCGAGATGAGCAGCGCTCTTGAGTCTGCCTCCGTGCACAGGCTCGAGCTTACCAAGGCGGTTAGTGCTTGTGGGACTTGAGTAATTGGGGCGTGCCGTTTCCTTGTTGTGGGAGTTGAGCTACTGGCGCATACCGTTTCCTACTTGTGGGACTTGATTGGCGTGTAGCACATCCTTGTAGAGGGAGTTGAGTAATTGACGCGTACCATTGCTTGAATGGGGTTTTGTGGTATGGGACGTAGTGGCTGTTGATTCTGTAGTGGGAGTTGGTGAAATAAAGTGCACCCTTCATTTGGGATACCAGTGATAAAAATTTGCCCTTGCTCTAACTGAAAGTGAATGGCTTTGGGCTGGTCCAATTTCTATGAGGTACTTAAAGGCCTCGTATAGAAAACCATTTGGCTTGCGATTCGTCGCAAATAATCTATGCACCATCATTTTTTGGATTAGTTTGCAAAGCCAAAAGTTGCTCTAGTTCTCGAGGATGTGTTCCTTTGAAAGCGTTTAATTGAGACTATAATAAAAAATCTTGATTTGAAGTTATCAGATTTGTTAAGAGGGACGGCTAGATTATTAAAAAACACTTACGAGGAAAGCTAAACTGGTGAACAACATTACGTGGAGAGAGTACCATGTTTTGGCCACTTCTAAGTAGTCTCCAAACTCTAACCATTCTTATAATGCTGGAGCCTTGTGGTCGTTTTTTAAGTTACGTCACCATCAAATTGAGCAAAAACTAATGTTAATGTTCCTTAGGATTACTACATTGATTAATTCCAAACGTTCATAATTTTTGTAGTAACCTTCAGTGGCATATAACATTGTGTTTGGTCGGTCCAGGAAGTGAAGCGGCGCATGCCGGTGACACAGAAGGCGGTGTACGAGGAGGCGCTCGAGTTAGGCAAGAACCACTGCAAGAAATACCTGGAGAAGCTCCGCTCCATCAACCCTCCCTGTGTGCCCTTCTTCGGTGAGCTGTTGTGGTATTTCAACGTTTGACTTTAGAAGCACTCAGCGGCCATTTAGCTAGCAGCTAAGAGTGTGTAGTGCTTTGTGGTGTTACAAGGTTTGACTTCAGCATCATATAGCAGCCATTTGGCTAGCAGCTTAGTGTGTATTGTTTTGTGTATATTTTCTTATGGAGGAATGAAATAATTTTCTTGTAATATTTATTGTACCTTTACTGGTGATTATCGAGTAACTCGTTTAACTTATTGACTTATATCACCTTAGCATTATCACGTAGTTCAAGTAGATTTTACACGATAAGTAATATTTTCCTAATTGATTTGTACGTAAATGTTCCCCTCAGGGGGATAGAACTATTGTACTGTATCTATGGGAATTGGCACTCCCAGGGGGAAAATGGGAGGGCTCGAGCTGGGGATTCAGTAGGCCTTCTTTTTGTTGAATTGAATTGTTTTTGTTATGTTAAGGACCACTTTTTTTCGGTTCACTGCTGTCCTTTTTTTGGCACCTAAAACTTTCTTCTTCAACTTTGATCTTGTTTCATAATCTTCTTTCTCAACTTGCTGTTTCTATGCCCTTTCTGCATAGATTCCACGTTCCCTTAACTCCATACTAAAAGGTGCCTTCCTTCTTCCTCTCTTTGGATCGCCTTTGTTGCGGATAGAGAGGCTTAAACTAACTAATAATCTAATCTGATCTTATGTAAATGCTAACGTGTGTTTCGAATTCATATTACCTGAGTGTCCATGTATTTTGAATTGATTTTACATGAATGCCAAAGTGTTCCGAATCGTTTTATCTTAATGGCGACGTGTTTCAAATTCATTTTTAGTGTAATGCTGGCTAACGTTTTGAAATGATTTTCCCTGAATGTTGACGTGTTTCAGGCATGTACCTGACGAACATCATGCACATCGAGGTCGGCAACCCTGACGTGCTGCTGCCACACAACCTCATCAACTTCAGCAAGCGCCGGAAAGTGGCCGAGATCACGGGAGAGATCCAGCAGTACCAGAACCAGTCCTACTGCCTCCAGCCCGAGCCAAAAATTAGGGTAAGCAGAGGCGAATCCGAGGTTGTGTTGGTGTGCTTCCCTTGTTAGGATCTGAAGCGTCTGTTGCTGTTCAACGATAAATTTTGTTGGAATCCTAGTATTTGAGGTAGTGTTGGCGTGCTTCAGGAATCAGGATCTCAGTTTTTATTCATTCCATTCCGTTTGAGTATCACGATGTTCAGCGTCTGTTGCTATTCATCGCTAAGTTTCTGTTTAATCCTAGTATTCACTGTCGTGTTGGCATGCCCCAAGTATTAGGATCTGAGCATTTATTTTGAGTAATATCTTTGTATTCAGTGCCTTATGCTGTACAATGACAAACGTTATTGGAAAATGCCCCGAACTTGCAAAATTCTGGCTAAAGCAAAGTCCAAATTAACTTTTCTAGTACAGGTACTGCCATTTGCAAGTGATCTCGTGCTAGTTCAACCATTTTCTATGGGGTTCTAGTAGAAGAAAGGCACAGACATTGTCACTTCCACCCTTTGACACCCGTAAGCGACTTCTAAATACTTCTATAAGTGACAGCTATATTACTAGCTCTTCAGTGTTTCCTGGCGCACTTACATTTCAGAACAGCTCACATGTTAGAGGAAAGACCCCTTAGTTCATTGGGGTTTTTTCGCTTTAAAATTGAACATTACTTAATGAATCTGAAGATGAAAATTGAAAATTACTGAATAGATGTGACAATGTTTTCTTCTAGCGCTTCCTGGAGACGCTGGACCCCTTTGAGGGCATGAGTGACGGTGACATCAACAACTACCTGTACAACAAGTCCACTGAGATAGAGCCCAAGAACCAGCGGAAGCCTCTTATAAAGGTCAGTGAGCCCAAAAAAGCTCTGTAAGGTTGATGCTGCGTGTGCATCTGTTATGTTATGTTGATGCATCAACTGGGCGAGGGTTAGTATGCTAGTTTCCTCAATATGTGGTTGGATTTGTGATCTGTGGCTTAATTTTTTATGGACGTAGAAAACTGGTCGAAAGTGGTTAGTACCCTGAAATTAAAGAAGTACCAGTTTTTTCGTTGCATTGCTGTGTAGCACTACGACCTGTATTTTTCCATGACACCCTCTATTTCGAACAAGACCATACTAGGCTAACTTGCGTGTCTGTTAGTAATTTAGCTGACTGTAAAGCGCAGCTTTTACTCTCATCATCGCGAGCACCTATCTTTGTGGTTAATACTCGTTTGCTTTTTCACTCGGTTGTCGGGTAAAATTACCCTTAAATTAATCAATTTAAGAGGGAAAAATCAATTCATTATTCTTCTTAATGCTTCTCCTCTAATCCTGTTCACAATCTGATGTCTGATGAGATCTAGGTGTTCCTCTTAGTGAATGTGTCTCAGTGTGCTCTTGAATGTTACATATTTATTGCAATAATACGGTTGTAGAATGTCTTTTGAGTGAGTTGCAACCTCATGCAGTCACGCTATTTCTTCTTTCTCTCTACTTACATTAAAAGAACGTATCATGACCGAGTACCTCGCTCTCTGAGCAGCTGGTAGCGCGCCTCTTATACATTATACCCAATGAACGTGTTTTTTGCTAATTGACCTTTATTTTGCTTTAGGTCGGTGTTACTTGTAATTACCGTCACCACTGGCCATTTTGTTATGAGTAGTACCACCGTGACGCAACTGGTCGTTATGTTTATTACTTATCGATCGAATTATGCACCACTCGTTACATCTTCTAGTTATTGAGGCTACCTTTACAGTCGTTACGTGTATTACATATAGGAGTAACGCTCCTGTCTTACGCCGTCAGTCATTGAGCCCACGTTACTAGTTAGTATTACCTATAGCTATGACGCCCTTGGCTAAATACCTTCAGTTATTGAGGCCATTTCTTACTTGTCACTTGACCCGTGCCGTCCATCCTCAGGAGCGGCGGTGGCCGCATTTGGCCCTCAAGTCCCCGGGGATCAAGCCCCGAAGCGGCCGCTCCCTCCCCAACCCACTCCCAAACGTGTTCTCAACCCACAAAGAGAGCACGGGGGGGGAGGGTGGAGAGGACACCCCTCACCAGCTCACCCCCACCACCCCCTCGACGCCGTGCACCCCGCCCCCCTCCGCCAGCACGACCACCACCCCCACCTCAGTGAGCGCTGCAGGCGTGGGCAGCGCTGCCACTCTGCCCCATGGCGCGTCCCTCGCTTCGGTAGCGCTCGGTAGCACGGATACGCTCCTGCATCAGGGCAGTGCTCCGTCTCTTTCGCACTCAGGTGAGCACACAGCGTGACACTGGTTTTCTCGGAGTGTATCTAAGTTACCAAACGACGTATTTTTAGGGGTCTTACATCTAAACTGTCGTCTAGTTTTTGGTGTGGCGTTCTGTGGTTATTAGAGATTCTTTGGCTCGTTTGATCGCTGAATGTCCTTTTCTCGTTTCTAATTCGTGAATTTTTCCTTTGGATGAGCAGCCGTAATTTAAAACCCGCACTGTGTTATCAGGTAAAATTTTTACCCACGCGTCTTCGGACTGATAACGTCATCTTACTTTATTCAATTTTTTGTTTCATTCAACATCATTTCGTCTGAGCCTCTTACTTGGCTAATCAGCTGTTAAATCGGAGAGTTATCTCCTGATGCAACTCTGCTTCCACCCGGTGATAGCAGAGGTGGTAATCAGACTCCCCCAATAAAAGATGATATCCCTAAATGTGCTGGTGAAACGTCAATGTAGGCTTCAGTAGTAAAATTAATTAATATAATGTATAATGAGAACAATCATGTAATGCATAAAAATAATGTGCATGTTTGAGTGGCCTTCGGTAGAGTTGTATCCTGGGTACCGTCGTGTACGCTCTTGCAGTCAGGCAAGCAAACGTATTTCTTGTGTGTAATCAATTGCGGCACAGAAGGAAAAGTTGACATAATTACGCTCACTGACGTATATAAATAAATAAATAAATTGATACAGTAGATGAACAAGTCCGAACCCTGCTGGGTTTTAACAGTTATGGCATGTTCACTGGGAGTTCATTTGGCACCCTCGTTTTTTTCAGTGCGGTGGCTTTCGTGTGGGCATCTTCTGTAGGCTCTTACTTAGCTATGTGGTAGTTTTATGCTGTGGATCATTCATGTTTTGGTATGTCCCTTGTCCCCTGTAGCACATTGCAGTAAAAAAATTTAGATGTTCGCTGACTCTGCCATACTGCAGTTGTTACCCGCAGTGCTGTGAAGTTAAGTCCAACTGTAATGATGTGGTGGTACTCAAGGGAGCTGTGTGAATGTAGTTTTGGTATTCATGATGATCTTGATATTGGTTTTCATGATGATGTTAGTATTGGTGTTCATTATGACAGAAATGAACCTAACAATCGCAGAGAATGTAAGATGCTATATAACAACAGTAAGGATGACACAGTGCCCCATTGTAGGCACCCTGCCGCACTCGTTCAGAGACCGAGAGCGCTGCACAGACCAAGAGGACTCTGTGTTCGCCAGGGTCGAGATCGGGCCGCTCGCTGCTGGTGGGTCTCGTGCTGCTGCCTTCTAGTTCCTTTTGGTGACCTCTGATCACGCTCATTGGTCGCACGCATTTCTTCTTGGTTTACACGCATTTTCTACTCTACTCGTACCCATCTTCTATTTTTCTTGTACCTTTTTTTTTCAATGCATTTTTTCCTACTGTGTGTGCTCTCATTCTCTTCTGCGTTTGCGCTCATTCTCTTCTGTGTTTGCGCTCATTCTCTTCTGTGTTTGCGCTCATTCTCTTCTGTGTTTGCGTTCATTCTCTTCTGTGTTTGC
>JACJUY010002211.1:100148-119830 GCA_014220935.1 Platorchestia sp. MABIK
TCTTCTGTGTTTGCGCTCATTCTCTTCTGTGTTTGCGCTCATTCTCTTCTGTGTTTGCGCTCATTCTCTTCTGTTTGCGCTCATTCTCTTCTGTGTTTGCGCTCATTCTCTTCTGTGTTTGCACTCGTTTTTTTCATGGCTTGCATTCATTTTTTCATGGCTTGCATTCATGACGTAGTCTGTTTGCATCCCATGTATTGTATGCTGATATTTCTTTAACCTCGCACTTCTTTGCCTGCACTGTAGTACTCGAAGCCTCGCCATGGACAACGAGCGCTGCATCTCGCTCTGACATCCTGCCCGGGACTTGAGCCGTTGTTGCTGTTCCGCCACCTCTACACACGCTACGAATCTAATTCACCTGGCTTTCGGGTTTAAATAGAGCTTCAGTCTAATGCAGCATCGCCTCTTATTTTCTTTGCTTGGCGGCTTTTCTCTCTATTCCTTTGTTCCTATGTATTTTTTAGTTGCTTTAAAAAGAATTGCTAAAGTCTGTTTACTAACCTTCCAAATAGCAGATACATCATTGCTAATTTTCAGCCCATTTACTCTTGTGTCCGCCTTTTTACAAGATTCCTTGTGTTCGCCTTTTTGCAAGATTCCTTGTGTTCGCCTTTTTACAAGATTCCTCGTGTTATCTCAATGCTAGCATCCGTAAGTTTTATTTTTTTATTTTCCGTATGTGTTATTTCTTGTTCGCCTTGATTTTGTGACCCATACCAAATCATGTAGTGATTCTTGCAGTTTTAACTGTTCTTGTTCATTTAAATGATATAAGTTTTATTTGATGGTGGTCAGGCCCGTAGAGCAATACACAATGCACATTTCCGATGATAAAACGTTAATAGCAGCGGAGTTATGAAGCCTGCCGATCAAGTTTATCTTTCCTAATTACGGCCGGTGAATTTCATCTTCTTTTTTTGGGCTTGGCATCAGGAACTGTTGTGTTGGGTCAGTAGGTGTATTAATAATGCATCATGCGCATCATTGAAATTCAATCGGCCTTTAAAGAGATGAATAATTCTCTAAGGCAATAAAAGGGGCATCAATTGAAATAAATGAGTATCAATAACAATAAATGGGCTGCAATGAAAATGAATAGGTATCAATGGCAATAGTAAATAGATACCAATGGAAACAAATAAACATTGGTGAAAATATATAGGCACCAATGAAAATGGATTAGGATTAATTGCAATAAATGAGCACAAATGAAAATAGATGGGCACAAATGAAAATATATGGCCACCAATAGCAATAAATGGGCACAGAGGGCAATATTAGGCACCAATGGCAATATTAAGCACCAATGACAATATTAGGCACAAATGGCAATAAGTAGGCACAAATGGCAATAAGTAGGGAAAAATAGCAATAAGTAGGCTCCTATGGCAATAACTGGACATGGCTGCGCAGGCGTGGCGAGAGTAGGAGGCGGCGACGGGAGCGCCCCCCTGCTGCCAGTGTTGCCCCCTCCCCCTCAAACCCCCGGCCATTTAACTGGGGAAGCCGCACCCCCTCCCCTGCCTCCCAGAGGGCCTCCCCGCCGGAGAGAGGCCTCATTAGGGGACACTTCTCCTAAGGTGAGCGTTGCTATAGTGTAGACCGCAAACTCCCCGCGTTTGTTTCGGTCTGTGTTTGCCCATATTTTCTTCCTGGAGCTTGTCTTTACGTCTGTGTAGCAAATTGTCTTCACTCTTATGCCACAATAACTTCTTTCATCCCGTGGGTAGTGTTGTTAAATGAGACCTCAGCAAATTTTCTTCGCTCTTATACCATAATCACTTTTTTCTTCCCGGGGAGTAATGTAATCAAACGAGACGTCAGCAAATTGTCTCAACTCTTATGCCGTAATAACTTTTTTAACGTCAGTAACAGCGTTTTCTCGCGAGACTTGCTCATTTTGGTCTCTGTTTGCTGTGATTTTCTTCCTGAAGCCTGCCTGCTGCCCTGGCAAATGCAAATTGTCCTTCACTCTTATGCTGTAATAACTCTTTTCCTCCCGTTGGTAATGTCGGTAAACGAGTCGTTGCTGTGGTCATTGCAACGTTGTGTGTGTGGCCGTAGCTACGGCAGGTAGAGAACAGTCTTTAGGTTTAGAATCCTTAACGGCCTCGCGTGTCCTACTAGGCACACCCACTAAAAATGATAACACACTTTATATCTTGTCGAATTTATGCCCTAGTGTAATTTTTGAAGGTCTACCGGATGGCAGTTCCGTTCCCGTTCTGATTTTGATGATAACCCCCCCCCCCCCCCCCCCNCTATGGGAATTAGCGCTCCCAGGTGAACAATGTGAGGGCCCGAGCTAAAGGTTAGGTAGGCTTTCTTTTTGTTAAAATAACATTGGTTTTTGTTTTGTTACGGACAAACTTTTTTTCGGTTCACTGCTGTCCTGTTTTTTCAACACCTACCACTTTCTTCTTCAACTTTGATCTGCTTTCATGAACTTCTTTCTCATCTTACTGTTTTGTTTCTATGCCCTTTCTGCATAGATTCCACGTACCCTTAACTCCATACTAAATGGTGCCTTCTTCCTTCCTCTATTTGGATCTCATTTGTTGAGGATAGGGAGGCTTAAACTAACTAATGATCTAATCTAATGTTGATGGTAACCCGATGCTAGCGTCAGTCTAATAACAATAGTTGTGATATTCGGAATATGAGTAGAAAAAGTTGGACCGGTAAGGGTTAAAGGTGGTGCTGGTGTGGCAAGTTTATTACGTTGATTGTTCTTGATAGCGGTCATAGAACTAAGACTTGCTGCTCTGAGATATTAGCGTATGTCAGTCCACCGAGTTTCACTGTCTGGAGTAAGGTGGAATAGTGACGACGGTTAATTAAGACTTGGGTACTATGGTGACTGTGCGTGATTGGTGCTACTCTGGGCGGTAGTCGAATCAAAATTACTAAGAAAACTGCGCATGATTGGTGTCTGGCGGCATGGAAGTCGAGAATGGGCTGCTATGATCGTTTTTCTAGACATGTTCTATTCTATAATGGCTGTTATAATCATGTGCTGGGTGCATAACTCGATGTTCTCAGTTGAATAATGCGTAATGCTTCTATGCTTTAATATATATTTTGTGAAGTGCTGTGCCCCAACTCTTGCAGTTTTTTTAAACTTCCCTGTTAGTAATTGTGGGTGAAAATAACAATCTTTTAAGAGTTCATGTAATGTGTGAAAACGTGCATTTCTACGCTGCTGTCGAGCATAAAACAGTGTGAATTATGTTGTGCTGCACCTTCGGTGGTAAAACCCCGCTTATATTTTTCAAAGAAATGATAGATTTTTCTTATGCATTGTGAATAACGGAAAAATAATGTAGGAGACGGAAATTCATTCGTTACTCTGGTTTGCAGGTGCAGCAAGCCCCAGATGCTCCCCAACTACCTCCCCGAGATGCATCTCCCCCTCCCCTACCTCCCCGAACTTCCACACTCCCTCATAAACACCACCCTCCCTCCTCCGCCTCCCACTTGTCATCCCAATCCACCCACTTCTCATACAATCCCCCAATTATTCCCCCATCGATACATTCCATTCCCCATTCGTCACTTCCCGGTTTCCATTCTATTCCCCATTCCTCTCTACCAGGTCCCCTATCGTCCTTACCCGCCCCCCCGTCCCGACAGTTTCCCCCTCCCCCATATCAGCATCGAACTTCCGCACCGCCTCCTCCTGTTCCTTCATCCTCCTTACATCTTCATCACCATCATCATTCCACTACATTCCACCATCCTTCCCACCACCCGCCACCGCCCCCGCCGCCCCCACACCACCCTGTTGTGGAAAACACATCATCCACCGCGGTAGAGTCCGCCCTGAAGTCGTCGCACATTATCCCGCCGGCGAGACGGCGGAACCCTTCCGTTGATATGCAAGCACCGCCGCTCTCCCGCCGCCACACCACCAACGGCCCGCCGCTCGATGACGGGCCCCCTTTACCCCCGCCACGGGGGCCTCTTATTATGCGCCCCACGTCTGCGTTTGCTGAGCAGCAGCTGTAACGCTAAGACAGTTCAACCTTAGCGTTGCTGCTCTGCGTGAAGGTTCTTCGCAGGTGCTGTGAGTGAAGTTCGCTGTGAAACGGAACAAGCCGAATGCTCATATTGCTGCAGTTGCGTGTGTAAAAGATACCTGTGTCCGGTGGTCATTACACAGACCGTGTTGACGGAATAGCCGCTACACCACGGCAGCTATAGGACTGTTGTAGAAGCGTCCTTGTGTAGTTCTTCCGCTCGAGAAACGGGTGTGGTTTTAACTTTGTGATGAAGCCTTGTTTTTGGTTGCCTCGAGGCGTACCTGTTCCGGTGGATAGCCTCTAAACTCTTGAATTGAAACCGAAACAAATCTTCGAGATCATTCTGAGTATTGAACTCTAAATTTTAGTCTGTACCTGACCATAATGAAATATGAGGACGTACTTAACTTTGGACCATAACTTCGTATCGTCAATGACAGTACCCCCCCTTTAATTACTCTGAAAATTGGGTGCCAATTTTCTTCGCATGCCGCGACTTCATATCTGACTAAAAAAGCAAAAGCTGAAACAAATTAACGGATGCCATGAGTAACGCCTTTGTTCAAGCATCTCTCCCGCGTGTTGAATGGGACAGCCGTGCCTTCTAGTATCGCAAATACAGCACTGCATGGGTGCTGTTGTTGCTGCTGCTTCGAACACAGATGTATCAGAGACTCTTGTCACCGTACACTTCGAACCCAACTGCATGTTGTGTCACATGGGTTCAGTGAGAGGTGTGGCTCTTCCCTGATCAAAGTTGCACGACTAAACATTGCAGCAACAGACACCTCGAAACACTGCTTCCCGTGAGTGGAATCCTGGTAAGCCCTCCGGAGTTGTGAAGTTTTACCTTTTTAATCGACGTAACAATCTCAAAGTTAGCTCTTTTTTAAAATGAAGGTTAAACGAAATTCTAGCTAGTTGATTCGTTTTGGTCCTTTCTTCTATTGTGAATTCTTCAATGAGAAAATTAGAATTACATTGCGTTGTTTGATTTGCAAAAAGGAACTTTTCAGCTCAATCATGTTGAACTAGAATTTTGATTTTGATTCTGGACCATCAGAAGGAATGTGATAATCGTTAATTGAATTGGCTTTTGTAACTGAAATTTCAATTTCAACTGTTCGTAACAATTGAGATTTTTCTTCGTTTTCTCGTCTTTTCTTTCTGCTTTCAATTTCCTTTGTGGTGAACTATTGCCTTTTATTGTTGACGACTGACATTGGGGGACTTGCTTTCCCCTTATCTGACCCAAGCTATCCCAACAATACCTACAACGATTGTTGTGCCAGTGCTGGGTTTGGTTATTTATTATTATTTAGAGTAGGTATTTATTTTTCTCTTTCTTTGCCTGGTTTGCAGCTGCGGCCGACGTACCGAGCGACTGAATCTGTGCGATGAATGCCATTATCCTTTCAGATGGTGTATTTTGTGCTCAGTCGTGTTGCTTTTGAATTCCAGTGGTATTAGAAGCTTGTGTTTCCCAACATTGAGTCAGAACTTAAAGGTCCTGAACTTGACTGTTCAACCACACCAAGTCAATTCATACACATGGAGCAGACATTTGCACTGGTTAACCATGTTTGACCACAATAAGTTCGTTATTTTTTAGTGAGTGACGCTCTTTTGCGTACTAGGCCAAGTACCGAAAATAAGGTGCAGTGGCAGGTGTGGAAATTTCAGAAAATCTGTACAGCGGTCTGGAAGGGTTGATTTTGTAATAAAATATACTAAATTAATTTCATTCTCATCGAAAAGTTTCCTTGTTACATAATGCTTGAAATGTACACGGATGCTCAATGTTTCCTAAACTTTGCTGGGCGGACATGTTCGTCATTGACTTTATTAGTGGAATCCTTGATTCAAGAATACTGTACTTTAAATGTGAGTTTGTGACATTCATACAATTCTACTAACGAAATCGTTCGTAGGATTATATCCCTGGTTATATTTTTTGCTTCCTAGTTAATTTAGCTCTTCTTTTTAGCCTAATTTAGTTCCAATCGGTTTTAGACTCATTTTGTCTGTGTTTAGGCTGATTAGGCCCCTCTATTTTTTGGCTGATTAGGCCCCTCGATTTTCCGGCTGATTAGGCCCCTCGATTTTCCGGCTGATTAGGCTTTTCTACTTTCAGGCTGATTAGGCTTTTCTACTTTCAGGCTGATTAGGCTTTTCTACTTTCAGGCTGATTAGGCCCCTCGATTTCCAGGCTGAATAGGCCCCTCGATTTTCAGGCTGATTAGGTCCCTCGATTTTCAGGCTGATTAGGCCCCTCGATTTTCAGGCTGATCAGGCCCCTCTATTTCCAGGCTGATTGGGCTTTTCTATTTTCAAGCTAATTAGGCCAATCGATTTTCAGGTTGATTAGGCCAATCAATTTTCAGGTTGATTAGGCCAATCGATTTTCAGGTTGATTAGGCTTTTCTACTTTCAGGCTGATTAGGTCCCGCGATTTTCAGGCTGATTAGGCTCTATTTTCAGGCTGACACTTCCAGAGGGAAAATGTCAGGTCCCGAGCTGAAAGTTAAAAGTTGGACTTTTTTGTTGAAATATGTCATTTGCTTTGTTAAGGGCCAGCTTTTTTAAGTTCCCTGCTGTCCTATTTTTCAGCACTTCTGACTTTCTTATTCAACTTTCATCTTGTTTCCTAACTTTCCTTCTCAACTTACTGTTTCTATTCGCCGGGGATCCTATACAGGAACACACCTTGTACATTAATTCCGCGGTCCCCTAACTCCATACTAAATTTTGCCTTCATCCTTCCTCTTTTTGAACATCTTTATTCTGTTAAGGGAGGCTGAAATTAACTTATCAATAATTTTTTCAAGGTTGAATTGACCTGTCTATTTTCAGAGTGATATGACCCTCGTATTTTCTGAACGAGTGAACATCTCTGTTCTTCAACTTAATGCATGTTTCATTTTTTATGTTGATTCTTACTCTTCTGTTGATTTAACCTGCTTGACAGAACGATATGTTTATCAATTGATTTAACTTTCACTAGATACTTCACTGTAATTTACGTGTAACGGTTGACTTGATTCCATCCTGCCAAGAGTTGAATTTTAATCCCAAGACGACGCTTGTCAACCATTCATTTGACGCTCGCTGATGTTCTATACGTGTTCTTCACCGAGCACATTCCCCTCAAAAGGAGACCACTATTGTATCTATGGGACTTCTCACCCCAAGAGGGAAAATGTACGGTCCCAAGCTGAAATTTGGGTAGGCCTTCATTTTGTTGAAATAGAATAGTTTTTTGGTTAAAGAACCATCTGTTTTCGATTCACCCCTGTCCTGGTTTTCTGCGCCTAACATTCTTCTTGAACTTTTATCTTGTTTCATAGGCTTTCTTCTGAACTCAGTTTCTATCCGTTGTGGATCTTGCGTGGGAAAACACAATGTGCTCAGATTCTCTTATCTCCATATTAAATGGTGCCTTCATCCTTCTTCTCTTTGGGACGCCTTTGTTGCGGTTAGGGAGGCTCAAACTAACTTACCTAATTCAGTCAGTCGCACTTCGTTTGGAGGAAAAATCCGTATCAGATCATACCAGAAATATGACAGTTGTAATAATTGAACTATGAACTTTGAGTTGTCTGTAGGTTTTAGATCGAGCAAAATGGAGTGCTGCATAACGATTGATATTGACCAGGGCCGCGATACAGTTGACGGCAAGTCGGTTGTCGCAAATTTCGGGGCGTAGATGACCATTTACTGTATTTTCTGGGGCTTGTGCGTGTAGATTTTCAGGGAATGACTTCCGAGAGAAAATCTATGGCATTTTTTCTCCGTGAGCGGATGGATAAGTGCAGGATAAATCACATGAGCGATTTGTATTGACTGTGCTGAAAACTGTCTCGTAGTTTCGTAGCTTGATTGCCTGGATGGACATTTGCTTTGATGTGATATTCTCTGGCATTTTCGGCTCGTGAAGCGTAATGCAAGTGATGTTTTTGTAACTAGTGTTGTTGAAACGCCTGGGGAAAAAAGGTTGAGTAGCGGGCAATGTAACCTATGCCACTGTTCACATTGCAGTCGCTGCCGTTTGTCGAATTCATTTTGTGTTCCCATGGGTCAAGTTCATTAATTTAGGCATATTTAGATTACGTGCTGTACCATTTGTGCAATATACTTGATTACTGCGCTAGTTATGCTGGATTAAGCACACACCCTAGTAAGATTGTACTCTCTGGTTTACCCTTGCTGCATCAACTGTCAGTCCATGATCACAATTTTTGTTGTTTCCCAACGCGCTCTTATTGTAGGATCTCCCTGCTCGGGTAGTCGTTACTGGTACGTATTCGAGCATTGGCACTTGCTAGAATCAGTCGCTCATTCGCCTCACTGCTCTTTTTATAAACTAACGCAAAGAAAAAATTCTGTCTGCTTTCTCGATAATGGTTTTCTCGGCTTTGTTACGGGAAAATTTTTCAAAAAGGGTATGCATAACCACATGGTTGTACTTCCTGAAGTGCTGTTTGTCTATGGTGTTTAACGTGGCGCACCTACTGTTTGTCTACTTGTAGAGTTATTGTCTGAGTGTGACTTTTATCTACGCCACTTATTGAAACTGTTCTCTTTGGTACCTGATTTACTTCACTTACTTAACATGACTTAAACTTCTGTCTTCTTTTTATTTCTGAACGCGTGTGTGTTACATGCTCATATTCGGTAAAGCCCTTCCTTATTTTTATATTTTGTAGCCGCTATGTGCACATAAGAAGCCGCCATATATGCTTGAGTTTTTTCAAGTAAGCACCTGTAATTCAAATATTTTAAATCTGTACTCTGACTACATTTCCTTTCTAAATTCTCGTAGAATAACGACTTGGAAGTCGACAGTGCTATGTGCGGTCGTATTATGTTCGAACCAAGTATTACACAAGTTACGTTTTGACTCACCATTTGTGACAAATGGTACACGAAATGGTTAGGACATAACACATTTGTTTGATCCAAAATTCGACGGCTACGGCCGACCAAAATGTCGCTTCAATTTGAGTTTGTGGTGGATAGCCTGGTCTATTCCTACTTGATCGCCTTCTGTATCAAGTGGTTTTGAGAGAGTTTGTCAAATTCATTTGTCCGTGCTCTTCTATGCGTCCTTCTGAAGACAGAAGTTATGTAGCATTTCTTTCGCTCTTTGTGCCATGAAAGGTTTTAGTTTAGTCAGTGTGAACACTGATGCTTAGCTAAGGTAACTGAAATTGTGATTGTACTCAAAGCATTTCACTTGAGACCATCCGGACGAAAGTATTTGCTATTCAGCAGACATGTGCGCGACCTTTATACAAATTGTGAAAAAAAGTTTGTGTAGTAATTTTCAGGTGAAAAACTGAGATTCCACCACTTCCATGCCATGATTGTGACGCTTGAGTGTGAACTACTTCATACGTATATAAATATATAAAAATTCCCACGTCCTAGAATTCAAATCCAGATGTTTTGTATATATTGTAAAGTTTCAAAGTACGCGCACTTTATATAATAGCTATCTCTGTGCATATGTAAAGTGAACCTAAATTATCAGTGTTCCTGCCCCCTCCCATCCCTGACCCTGTCTCGAGACATGAAGTCGGCATCACGTAGTACACTTTCTAATGAAGCTATTCTCGTGCAACTAAACTACGTTTACGACAACGCCCGATAATATTTCAAGGGTAACGTTCAGTTGAAGTAACAGTTGAGAACTTGGGAACAGTGACTTGAACTAAGTTGAATTGAAGCTATAAAATTTTCTTGTTTCCTGATACGAGATTGGGATAACCATCTTACACAAAATGCTCTAAATACCCTTCGTTTAGTCATGAATTTATTTCTTGATTTATAGAGATGAAACTAAATTCCTGTAAGTGAATTAAGCCATCCAGTTATGAATATTCACTCATGTATGTACCTATGACACAAGATTAATAGCTACATAATTATTCCCTATGTAATCTAAAGTCATTCCTGTCAACATTTTATATTAAGCCGTTGCGAGCATGGAAGAGCGAAGACTAAATAACCAAGTGCCATTGTACTGTAGTTTTCGTTTAACCCTTGTTGCCAAGCGAGGAAAGGGATATGTATGAATATTCTCTCGCGATGTTAGCCGAGGGACTTAAGTTTCAAAGTAAAGGCTCCCCTCGTGCCCAAAATTCTCGGTATTTTGCTACTACACGAGTTGATCTTCCAATTGTTCAGTTCGAGTCGTAACTTTTTCATACGAATACGTAACAGATTTTCAGAACTGTCTAAGGGTTCGAAAGGCTGTTAATCTTTCACAGAGGTGTATCCAGAATAAAATGTACCTGTTCATTCGAGCGCCCGCAATATTAAATATTGTTGAATACATCCAAGTTCGTGATATTTTCGTAGGCACTTTTGCTGCTTTTAGTGTCCAGCGACTCACCATATCTGCCCTCATCCTTCATTACCTTACAAAAGACAATGAATGATAGTATACCTAGCGAAACTGTACATCTGTTCAATTTAAGTCGTGTAATAGAACATAGTTGAAACGATTGTATCATTGACCTTATCGAGTTTTTCAATACTTAGCAAGTCGCGGAAATAAACCGCACTTGACATTCCAAGAATAAACTTGGAGAAAGAAACTCAGAAAGCTCAACGCGAAATAAGAGTGTATTTGCCTTATTTCTTCTTGGAGACACCGACGGTTCTGCCCCTGCGGCCGGTGGTCTTGGTGTGCTGACCGCGCACGCGCAGTCCCCAGTAGTGACGCAGGCCGCGGTGGGCTGTGATCTTGATCAGGTGGTCGAGGTCCTCACGCAGCTTGCCTTCCAAGTTGGCAGCCAGCACCTGAACGTATGATTACCACTGTTAGTTATAACACTTTCTTGATCTCACCGAGTAACGAATCACTCGGTACCAACTATTCCTGCAACTGATGAAGTCTATTGACCGACTCAATGTGTGCGCCACGAGTGAAAATTCAGACAATAAAAACGTTCTATTTCAATTAATAATGAATGACAAAAAAACAACGGATGATTTGCCCGGCATTCAAGCTTTGAGATCGACTCATTCCGCTTAGCTGGTTATTCAGAGATTAGATTATTAGTTAGTTTAAGCCTCCCTATCCGCAATAAAGGCGATCCAAAGAGAGGAAGGAAGAGGGCACCATTTAGTTTGGAGTTAAGGGAACGCGGAATCCATGCAGAAAGGGCATAGAAACAGTAAGACAAGAAAGAAGTTCATGAAACAAGATCAAAGTTGAAAAAGAAAGTAGTAGGTGTTGAAAAAACAGGACAGCAGCGAACCGAAAAAAGTTGGTCCGTAACTAAACAAACACCTATGTTATTTCAACAAAAAGAAAGCCTACCTAACCTTTAGCTCGGGCCCTCACATTGCCCCCCTGGGAGCGCTAATTCCCATAGATACAATAATTGTATCCCCCTGAGAGGGCTGGTTATTCAGAACTCATATTGACGGCGCAACACTCAAACACACAATTGAGAGTTCGAAATTAATTTGAAGACTCACAAGCACCATATGCTTCGGCCCAAATACAAATTTTTCAAGGTCAGGTTTTAATATCACCCCGTAATATGCGCTTAACAAAAACTGAAAACCTTGTGCCAATATTTTACTACGGGTCCTTATTCGGTAATTAGCCGTTTTGAGCGTGAAGTAGATATATAATCTATGTGAGTTAATAAATCATTCCAGCAGAAAAGCTATTTTCTATTAGAATATCCAGTTGATTAACTGACACTGGGTGAATTCTATGCCCAGTTTTTTCTTAGTTTTATTATATTAATGGAACCGCATTAACTGATTCCCACAGTGGACTAAATCTCTTCAATTTTGGTACCCGATGTGCTTCAAGAGGTTTATAATTACTCTGATAATGCAGCTTACATAAGGCATGACCATATTTTTTTGCATAGGGTTAATAAATTTACCGATGTGAGACAATTTGTTGTCGTAGATTTGAGCTCTAAACTGAAGAGTAATTACTTAACATGGTTTTCTCGTTTTATCTTATATACCAAATGCAGCAATATGAACAGCGACCATTACACATACCTTCACATTAATTACGAAGAGTTCATTCTACCTCGTGAATTAAAACGAGCATAAGCAGTACAACTTATAAACTTAGGAATTTAAAAACAAGGAACACTGCTCGTAGGAATCATTATTTAATTGCACCACACTGCTCTGCATGGAGTCGCACAGAAGAATGAGGCGGTTGCGCAAGAGGCCTCTTTGGAACTGCTTTTCAATCGCTATTTTCCTGACGTAAAATTGTGCCTAATTTCTGTAAATTCATTTCAAATAGGCTCATTTTTCGGTATAAAGATGTACTTCCGAAGCGAATGAGGGCGTCCTTAGTTTACAAATTTAGTTGTGTACAGTGTACATCAGGCTACGTCGGTATGACAACCTTGCCGTTTTATACAAGGATTGACCAGTATCGTGGAATTAGTCATCGTACCGGGAGGCCTCTTGCGCAACCGCCTCATTCTTCTGTGCGACTCCATGCAGAGCAGTGTGGTGCTGGAGTCTCTGAAGATCAATTCGAAATCTTGTGCAATGCGTTTAATGATTCGGAACTAAAAATTTTAGAATCATTGTTCATAGCCAGAGAAAAACCCGTTTCAAATAGTATGAATAGTTCTTATCCGCTGGAAGTTTTTACATGAGTTTTTCTATCAATTTTTTTTCTTTTTTAGCATGTCTGACGAATTTTTTGTCTTTTTTTGTTTTCAGACTGTACTTACTGAAGATGGAGCTGAACTCCGAAACGTTTAGATTTGACGATGTGTAAATATTATTTGAATAATGATTAACCTACGAGCAGTGTTCCTCGTTTTTAAATTCCTAATGAACATTCCATTAAAGAAAAATTAATTTCCTCAACTTATAAACTGTTTCAGAAGATCCACTTGCATAAGAACGGTAAAAAACGCAACACTAAACGCAATCGGCAGCTCTGGCAAAACCTAAAATAGAATACAGCAACAGGAAAGAGCCTAATAGCCCATTATCGCGTTGCCACTCCCGACCCCCGTGCCATCAGACACTAATCACGCGCTGGCACCAGAAATAGCTGGTGATGACGTACTTTACACCTTTATGAACCCTCTCCGCAACATTCTAAACCTTTCTCAGAAATAAGTTATTTACACCAGTTTTGGAAGAGAATTGTTCAGAAAGGAGAAGCCTAGTACCAAATGCACAGAGTTTATGATTTATGGCACTCAACATTCATCATTTTCTTAAAATAGTACACTCAAATAGTGCTTATATTTTATACAGTAAATTGCAGTATGGAATACTTTTACATGTAGATAAGCTGATTTCTTCTCTCGCATGTAATCAGTTCGAGTTGTAACTTTTCCATACGAATTCGTAACAGATTTTCAGAACTGTCTAAGAATTCGAAAGGCTATTAATCTTTCACAGAGGTGTATCCAGAATAAAATGTACCTGTTCATTAGAGCGCCCGCAATATAAGCTCCATTCGTGTATATACCTTCAGGAAAAAAACGCGATATACCGAGTGGTGGAAATACCCACCTGCATGCAGCGCGAGGAAATGTAATCTATTCTATAGCAGCAGAGGAGTACACTTCAGCATTAACCCTATGACCAAATTTTTGGGTCTTGAACGAAATATTTCGATATTTTCTCTTAAATTATCATAAATGAAACCCAGTAAATGTGAAATTTTCACCAAAGCCCTCAGGAAATAAGAACAATGAGTAATTTCCCAATGTTCTCCAGAAAGGTCGATATAATGTTTGTGTGGATGCGACAACACTCACCTGACTGTACTTGCCATCCTTGGCATCCTTTTGTCTGTTGAGGAACCAGTCGGGGATCTTGTACTGACGTGGATTGTTCATGATCGTCACAACTTTCTCGACCTGTAGACAAACCCAACAGTCAAGTTTTGAATCTAACTCTACATTGGACAATGCTTTTGTTTGACTTGGAGAACCTGACAGAATTAAATGATTGAATTTATAGAATACAGAACCATCCAAGTATTGACTTGTTTGCTCAAGAATTTGTCGTTCAAATTAATTGAAAAACTATAAAACATTCAGAAACCTAAATGCATATTCAACATATTAATGCATATTGCACTTGTCAAAAAAAATTCAAAACTAAAACGCAAGCAAAATAATACCAACAAACGATATTTTCATGGGCAATGAACAGCCGGAAAGAAAAGTTAGATCATACGAGCTATTTCAAGCTTCCTCAACCAAATCAATAACATCCTAAGATAGGAAGTGAGCACTATTTAGTATGAAATTAAGGGAAACTAATCTATGCACACGGTGTGTCCCACACACCCTGCTTATAGAAACGGCAAAATCGAAAAGTTTTTGATACAATATGGAAAATGTAAGGAAATTAAATACAGAAGAAAATGATCGGTGCTGAAAAAAGAAGTGAACTCAAAAACTATGATCTGAAAGAATACAAAACTACTTTGACAACAAAACCAATCTTGTGGACAAAATCTAATAACCTTGTCTGCAAAATCTCCACCAATCGATTGTGCAATACATAGCTAAAGAACACCTCACAAACTCCAATAACTAGTAGAATGCCAGCTATTGCTTCATGTACAAACACCTTGCCAACTTGTCAATTTATGATTTTCAATACCTAGGCCCAAAACTAAGAAAAACTACCAACAATTGGAAGCTAATAAATTGCTCCATGAATAACTGTTGTATGCCCTGTTACTCTAACACCAACAGCTCAACTCTCCAGCGAAGCTGCAGAGCCTCGTGGAGGTGTAGAAGAGCCAAGTAACACCAACATGAACTTGTTCATTATGAAAACAAAATTAACAGAACAAGTCCACATTATAAACTGGAAAAATCCTTGTGCATAAGCAAAATCAGAACGTGTAACAAATATTGTAGATCCAATAACGTCACTGCCCTCAACCACTGATGCAACGGTAGCCAGGATCTTTGTTCTCATACCCATTCGACACTAGAATAGGAACATCTGGGCTAGCTCTAAAAGATGCAACTTCCTTTGATCTCTTTTTAGACATCACTTGACAAAAATTTTTAATTAGGAACCCATACACACAATTCCAATATTCAAAAATGTTACATGTTGGAATGACTGCAATAGATGGGTAGGAACAGAACAAAGAAGTGTTGATCCTAATAAGGTCACTGCCATCAATCACCAATGCAAAATCTTTTCACTCTAGCATACATTTGGCACTAGAACAGGAACACCTGGGCTAGCTCTAACACATGCCCCTCTCTTTAATCCTTAGAAAGTCATCACTTCAAACCTTAAAATTTGAAGCCCATACATAAAAACCAAACATTTGTAAATGTTCACACCTAATTCATGCCTGTAATACAGACGGTTAAGAATAGTATAAGAAAGTGTTGATCCTCATAAGGTTGCCACCATCAATCACTGATGCAGCAACGCTAGCCAGGATCTCTGCACTCTTGCACACATTCGACACCAGAACAGGAACACCTGGGCTGGCTCTAAAAGGTGCTACTCGCAATAATTTGAATAGACCATTCAGTTCAAGCAAACATTCTACATATGCACTCAACATTCATCATTTTCTTAAAATAGCACACTATAATAGTGCTTATTTTATACAGTAAATTGCAGAACGGACTACTTTTACATGCATCATTCTCAATGAAAAAACTATTTGTAGTTCCATCCACTCAATAATCTCAGATATGCAAGCACTACAAATGAAGTGATGAGTTATTGACATCTATTATTGTAACCACATGGTTCAATTATGCGCAATGAAACTGACCTCTTCCTCAGTAAGCTCTCCAGCCCTCTTGTTGATATCAATGTCGGCCTTCTTAAGCACAATGTTGGCATAACGGCGTCCCACTCCCTTGATGGCTGTGAGGGCGAACATCACCTTGCGCTTGCCATCAACTGTGGAGCTCATCAAACGCAGGATGTGCTGGAATTTCTCTGGGATGATCAGCGACTGCACAGAAATGGCAAGGCCTTGAATTTGTGACATGGACATAATCAAATACCAAAACCTCATTTCCATAGATGCAAATGCTACACTGAATTTCATTTTAATTCTAATATTCATCAGCTGTTGACTCCCAAGCCCTAACAAAAGCAACCACTAGCAAGAGACAAGAATGCACTATCTAGTATAGATTATAAAATGAAAATTCACTCACAAGATGCATCTCCACAGAAGATATTCAGCACATACAAATATGTTGAAAATGAAGAAAAAAGAGAAGCCAAAGAAATATAATAAAGAAGCAAAGTAAGCTAAAAAAATTGATGTTCTGAAAGCCTATTCCTAGCTATAATAATTTAGTTGTGTCCTCCATGCAAGCAGCTGGTCCCCACCAAAAGCACAAGATACACAAACTTAGTCCTATAATGACCAAAAGTTTATGATCTTGAACAAAATATTGCAATAACTTCTCTTAAATAACAAATGAAATTCAGTGTGAGTAAAATTTTCATCCAAGAATTCAGAAACAAAAACAAGTCAAACTGTAGTTTAGTTTTAAACTCAAATTTAAATTCATGGGTAGTTAGAAATTTTATTAATACCAAACATTAACTGGAACTGTTAAATACCACCAATTTCAACAGATTGTTTAAACTTTTTTGACCAACCCATCAATGGGTTGCACTGCAGTCAATGTGTTGAATTACATAACTCATTAAAACTCATTTTACATAAACTAAAACATGATCAAACACAATAGAAAACATTTTCACAGCACTGCAAGCTTTGAAGGACAGTTACATTGTCAATTATCTCAAGTTTGTCCTTTACACCACTAAAAAAAAACATTTCAATCCTTTCCAACCCAAACAGGGGTGTTTAGTGTCAGACAAAAGAACATTTAATGTGGGGTCAAAACAATGGGAATCTATCCAGAATGTGAGTCTCCACACTCTACACATAGAAAAGGCAATGATAAGTTTTTAAAATAGGACAATAGTTGAAGTAAAAATTCATATAGTAAAAAATACAGCATTGAACTAAAATGGCAGCCCAGAACACAAAAACCATCTCCATTATAGTAAAGCTTACCTAACCTTAAGCTAAAGACATTTATCTAAGAGTGCTTGTTTTCTTAGATATAAGTTTTATACCTCTGAGATGCACTACTCTGAAACGCACAATTGAATGGATATTGTTTATGACCATAAACATTTTTCGAAGGAATCCTGAAAATTTACGTAACTCTCTAGGTTTGTTCCCTCTTAACTAGGTCACTTCCTCCTTCTGAGAAAATGGTAGCCAGAGGGCAGTTTTACTCTAGCACTCTGTCGACACCAGCACAGATAACTCTGTGCTGGCTCTAATAGGTGCCACATAGTATAAAAATTATCTCATAAAACACAAACTCATTTCTGCATTTTAAAGATTATAAGCTAACACACCTACTCAAGCCACACAAGCAAGTATGAGCAAATTCAAACGACCTTGTTACAAAACCTTTATAGATAATGAATCAAAGAGCTTATGACAATTTGAACTTTAAACATATTTTTCTTGCTAAATGTTGAGGAGAACACACTAATTGATTTTCAAATTTTAGTTGATTAGATAATGGTAACGAAATTAAAATTAACTATTCTATGTATTTTTCATTGCAGATGAGTATTTCTCAAGTTATAGCAGTGAGTAACATAACTCAACTAATTTAACCCAATCTAACCTTACAATCATTTGCGCACATTAGAGTTGTCAGAACAGAGATTCTATTGGAGTGCAACCTTTTTTTCTTTTGCTCGCAAGAATAGAATTAGGAGGTAATTAACCTATTACTTCAACTTGTTAAATAATAATTTGCAACCGAAAGTGCATAGAAGAAAAGTTGGTTATTCTGATGTAGTCAACACTATACAAACAACAAATATTTGAAAATTGATTGGTGTGTTGGGTCAATATAGATTTTAGGCCTTTCACAGAAATTAAAAATTCCGTTCCAAAGAATCACTAAAGGAACACATTTAAAAATGCTTTACACAAATGACATTCTGCTCGCTGATGCGTTATTTTTGAGATAATAATTATGTTCAGATAGGAATAACTTTACAGTATATGGTCGGTTGCTTTGTTGCAGCATTGTTGGGCGACGCCCACTTTTCTGGCGGGAAACGCCCACTTCTTGGCTGGAAAATAACAGCCTTGGTTTGGGTAAGATCAGGTAAGCTATTTTAGGCTGATTTATGTTATTTTATGTTAATATATTTAACTAACCTACCATAACCTACCTTAATCACACCCATCATTACATTAATACCGTATTACAGCATATTTACGTATCCATTCCTTCACTTTTAAATACGACGTTCTTTTAACTTCAAAGTTGAAGAACTCAAAAATAACGCATCAGTGAGCAGAATGTCAATCGTGCATGACGTTTTTAAATTTGTTCCTGAGTGATTCTCTAAGGACAGCGCCCCCCATAAGAATCCAGGATTCTGAGACCATTTAAGAAATAAAGATTATTGCTGCTAGAGGAAGTGTAAGAGGTCAGGAACATCCTGTGAAAAATGAGACTCGTACGTTCACTAGTTTGCACGCTACGGGGGTTTGAAGAATGGGGGGGGAGGGGGAAGTGGTATTTCATCATGTTACGCCTCCCCCTTGGCTGTTTCTTCACAGTGCGACATTGCTATGCCATTTCGTATGTCTCTGTATTACTCCATAATGATTTCAAAGGTCTAACTCAAACCAAAATTTTTAATTAAAATTGTTTATGTTTCTTTGTTTTGCTTATAATGTAAACAATGGACTTCGGGGTTTCAAAATGCATCTCCTCCTACAGTTTTTAAGGGTACCATCCGGGATTTTGACCTTTTTTTGCCAGATTCACTTGAAAATTGGTCAGTATATGTATTTTTTTAAAGTAAACCTTTTTTACTTCTGTCTTTTTCGATTTAGGTCATATTTTTTTTCAGTAAAAATGAGTTTTTTGATACATTTTTATGTATATTTCAAGATGTATCTCCTCATTGAATTTTGATGCTAGAACAAAACCAAAAACAGTTTTAGAATCCTTGAAACATTTCTAACAAGTTATAGAGTCAATTTTTAAATTTTGAAATAATTTTTTGTGATATGCAAAACTTTATAATAACATTTCAAACAATTATTTTTGGGTTTGGATCCATATAAATTTTTTGGTTTGTCACATTTGGAAAATTGAGTCAATAACTTTTGTTAAAAATGTTCCAAGGATTCTAAAACTGTCTTTGGTTTTGTTCTAGCATCAAAATTCAATGAGGAGATACAATTTGAATGGTAGAAATGTATTATTATTCAGGAGAGCCCAAAAACAAAATACACTATTGAATTGCAATATAACTGACAATTTATGTACATGAATGCAGTTTCTTTGATTTATTTTTATGTACAAATAATGTGCAAAATTTTCCTTGTGAATGTCAATGTAACGTAAGAAATATCGTGCGGAAAACAATCTAGATATATATTTTATTTGAGTACTCACCATGTAGCTCATATATATAGGTCTGGGATTTTCAACTTTTGTCGTCCAATTTGCTTGAAAATTGGTCAGTATATGTATTTTTTTTTAAAGTAAACCTTTTTTACTCATGTCATTTTTTCACTTTAGGCCATATTTTTTGTATTTTTTTAAATAAAAATGTGTTTTT
>JACJUY010002212.1:4374-14919 GCA_014220935.1 Platorchestia sp. MABIK
CATTTCCTTCATTTCCCTCCCCATTCCGACATTTCTTCATTTTTCCCACTTTCCCTCCCTATTATTCCCATTTCCTCGCATGTCTCCCATTACCCTCATTTCCCCTATTTCCCCATATTTTCCTCATTTACTCCCATTTCCCCCATGTTTTCCTCACTTCCTTTCCCCCGCGTTGGAGACTGCACTCCGCGTCACACTGCCCCGTGTGAAGCAGGTGAAGCAGGTGAAGCAGGTGAAGCAGGTGAAGCAGGTGAAGCAGGTGAAGCAGGTGAAGCAGGTGGAGCAGGTGAAGTAGGTGGAGCAGATGAAGCAGGTGAAGCAGGTGAAGCAGCTGGAGCAGGTGGAGCAGGTGGAGCACCAGCCCTGACTCGGACATGGCGGCGCATAAAGACAGCTCCTTATCCCTTGAAGAACGCCTCGCCCTCCAACTTGACGGCTCTTTGAGCTCATACTTGAGTGCTGGTGACGTCTGCGGAGTGCGCGAGTGGTTATTATTCCTCGCTTTAGTAACTAACGCGCGATTTTTGCTGACGGGTGTTTTTATGCGTTTTTTTCTGGTTTTTGATTGCAGTGTTCGTGCCGATGTTGTTTTTGATTGACGTGTTTTTTGTGGTGTTGTTGTTCTTCTGTTTTTTTTTGTTTGCTGTGTTTTTTTGCGTTGCTGTTCTTCTGTTTTTTATGTCATGTTTCTTTTGCGTTGCTGTTCTTCTGTTTTAAATTGTCATGTTTCTGCGCATTTGTAGTTTTTGTTTTTCATTGTCATGTTTCTTTGTGTTGATTCATTTTTTGATCATACATCTGCTCGTTTTATTTTTTGTTCACAATTACTTTTGCGTTGTTCTATTTGTTGGTATCATGTTTCCTACAGTGTTGTTGATGTTGATGTGATGTTTCTTTAATAGTTATTCAATTTGATGGTGCGGTTGTTAATGCGTTATTATTTTGGTGTGATGCTCGTAATTCGTTTTTTTCTGTTGCATGTGATTAGTGTTTCTTTATATTGTATGTGGTATTTCCTTTTTTGTTCGTTTGTTTTGATGGGCTCTTTGTTGAAAAGTTTTGTGTTGTGTTGTAGCATTTAAAACAAATTTGTTTTCGTTTTGTTGTGATGTTTATGGATGCATTTTTTTATTGCAGGATTATTGGGCTCTAATTTGTTCGTTTGAAGTGGTTTTTAGGATTACATTTATCACTATGTTGTCTTTAAATTGTTATCTTTAATTTTTGGATTGCATTTCCTATGATATTATTTTACCTTATGTTCATATCGCAACAGGCATTACATTTGTCACGCACTGCGGTAATTTTAAGCTGCATTAACATTTTTGCGTTGCAGTACTTCAGAGAGGGTCATATATAGAAAGAAATTGCGCAAATGCGCTTATACAGTGCGTAATTTCGTCTCATTCTAGCGTGATATGAGTGTGTCTCAGAAATATGCATGTTTAAATAGCAATATGCGTGCGTCTCACCCTACGGTTACATTTTTTCCTTTGTAAAAATAACCAAATTATGTTCATGACATGTGTAGAAAATACGTACATGACGTGTGTAGTTAATACGTACATGACGAGAGTATTTCATACGTACATGACATGTGTAGTTAATACGAACATGACGTAGGTGGTCAATGCGTACATGACGCGTATAGTTCAAACGTACACGAAGTAAGTAGTTAATACGTACACAATTGAAAACGTAATATCGTTCTACAGTACAGTGCATTCATTTTTACATTCAGGTATATCATATTTATAAATACTACTAATTTTGTACGATTGTGTTGAACATGGATTCTATTTTAAGCACACGTACAATTAGTTATTAGGTTATCAGTTAATATCGGAAAGGCTTATGATCGTGTTGAAGTTATTTCGTAAGCATCTTTGATATTTCGAAAATATTTGACATTAATTTCAATGATATTTTACGAGTTACAACCGAAATTAATTCAGGGTCACAGAAGACATTGTTCCAATATCAATCATATAACATTAATATTTGTATACAAATACTAATCTGATTATTATTTGAAAAAAATTTGTATACAAATATTAATCTGAATAACAATCAAAATAAAGACAATAAATTTTTACATGTTTAGTCATGTTCATGACATGTTGCACATGTTTGGTCATGTCTAAAAGGTGATGCTCATGTCATGTACAATATCAAGCAGCTGTATTCAATACTAAGTATTCCGAATGAGGTACCTGAAATTCTGTGGTAAGTATTCAAAAGGAGATCCTTAGTATTCAATACAGGAAGTTGAGATGGGAAAAATTGTATTCAACTTACAAATTACATATAAGAAATATGCTGGTGAATGCTGCATATTTAGAATGCGATATATGGTGTTTCCAGTACTACTCATTCAAAGAAATACTTGGAATTTAATCCTACGTGTTCAGAAAAAGGGCCATTATTTTCGGGACTGACTATTATTTTCATTATTTTCAGAATATGACTTTTAATATTCATTATTAAGTACGACACAATAGCGTACGTTGTGTTGAGCAGAAATGGGCATTAGGTACTTCGAAAGTGCGTAAGTACTAAGTACTAAGTACATGGTTCAAAAGCACTTATGTACTAAATACTAAATTCTTTATCAAATTTACTTAAGTACAAAGTACTTAATACTCATTTCAAATTTACTTGAGTACTAAGAACTTTTGAATGTACTAAAGTACACTTTAAATACATTTTTAAGTACATTATTCTATGAATACTAAGCTCTAACCTATTGTCGGATTTAATTTTGGTTGATACAAATATTATGTTAAAAAATGTAACTATTTGACTCAGTTACACACACTCACGACCAGGGTTGCGGATTCGGAGGAATAAATTTGCGACTCCGATTCTTTTTCAAAATTTGGCGACTCCGACTCCATTTTTTCTAATTTTGCGACTCCAACACTGACTCCAACTCCACCTATTCACATTTTTCAATTTGAATATTTTATTTCTTTATGGTTACAGGTATTGCGACCTGCAAATATGTTTTTTATATTCTATACTAACAGATGACTTTTAAACTGGTAACAGAATATTAAAAATAAATGTTTATTATACAGACAGATACTACAGACACGTGCCCTCTGAGGAGGCAAGGGAGGCAGGCAGTGCCTACGCAGAGAAGTATAGATCAGCATCAACAATTTCTTTCTATGACAAAGCATCAAAACATGCACCAAAATCCAACAAAGTTATAGTAGTTGATCTAATTTACTATGCTCGAAATAAGCAAAATTTTGATATATTTGTAGCAAAGGTAGACGCTATTTGCACTGCCTTTTATTCTCTGTCTCTACACACACAATGCAGAGCAGGTGCCACATCACTGCTCAACACCGCGTTATATTACAGCTATAATAGGCAAAAGTTGTTCTGCTTCTATTTCAGCGAGCCTGACATTTCGGGTACGTTTTGCATACTTATAAAAGCCACTTTTAGCTTCTTCGTATATAATTTGGTACCACTTTCATTCGATTCTAACTTTTTACCTTGTATTTGATAATTTTTCATCTTAATAAGCGCCCACTTTCTATTTACGTTCAATTTTTGGCGTAATTTGGAACGTTTTCAGCAAAAAATTTTGTACTTTCGCGTACATGCAACAACCATTGCAGCTGAGGCAGCGCATTGCTCTGGTGACACGTCTGTGTGACCAGATATTTGCTACTCTTGTGTTATTTCTTTGACTGCAGCTCGATTACATTGTACTTTCATTATTTCCCACATCTCAATATCGATATTAATTATCGTAAAATGGTTTAAAATTATCCTTCATTATGAAGAAGTAATTGATCATACAATGATGAAAAGCAGATACTATTTCAGTGTTTAAAATTATAAAAACCTAATTATAAAAATCTTCATTTGCTTACTTAAAACCTAAGAAGTGAACAGAACATAAAAATAAAACATGATAATGAAATAGTGAAAGACAATATAACTCTGAATGACCCAAACAACGTTCATGGTATAACATTAATAATTTGGCAGAAATTTCTACTATTATTACATGTTAACTTGACCTAAAAGCCAGGAATTAAACAAAACAACGATTACAATACGCAGTACATAAATACGACGTATTGCTGAAAAAATAAACTTATATTCTAGTTATTAACGTTTGAATAAGCTAATTTAATTTCCATTATCAATAGCAATAACATAACCTCATGACTAGAAGTCTTTACGTATCAAAACATAGCTTTAGGTTTTGGAAAATTCTAGTCATAATCAATGTTCGATGTATTAAACCTAACGAATAGAAATAGTTATAAACACAACACAACTGTAGGCTTCTTCAAAGACGAGTCCTTATCAATCAATACATCATAGTTTATTCAAAAAAAAATTCCACTTTGTGAATGAGTAAAATATATTGCACCAGCTGAGCTGCTCTGCAAGTAACTGGCAACGTATTTATTACTAGTTTATACTTCCTATACATTTATTGATGGGGAAGTAAACGAGACAAAAATAAAAAGAATGAATTTGCAATGCATTCAATGACGAATTACTGCTTTTTAACTGTAAAATATGCCATATCACTCATGCATTAAAATTGTATTTCTTTCTCGTATGTATAATATATACAGAGTGTATCAAATAAATGTATTCACACTATTACTGCCGCCAACATGCTGCATTTTCAAATTGCAGATGTATATATTTCCCCACAGCATGACAAGAACTCAAAGTTAGCATGGATAAGAGAAATTTTGTATTTAACTGATATTGGAAGACCACTGCACTGAAATTAAAAATTGAAAGACAATGTCGTGATATTCCTAAATACCTATTTTGTGACTTTATCATATCCCTTGGTGCGCGTAATCAGCGTTGTCAGGATAAGAATGGTCTTCAATTTGAATTTTTGAAAACTTTTTTCTTCAATTGCATTTATTTTCTTTACGTGAAGCCACTTTATGTTCATAATTAATGTTTTCTCGGTATTTGAAGTGTAAGTACATTTTTTGAGACACCCTGTATGTATACGAGCCCACAATGACTAGACATCAATTACAGTATTAGGTAATAGGTATAGATACGCTGTTGCATATTATGAACAAAATAATAAACAAAAACATAACATGATTTTTAGCTTTTCAGTAAAATTTTTCAACTTTGTTTTGTTAACATTCGGTTTCAAACAATTAAAATTGATTTTTTTAACAAAAATTAGAGTCGAAAGCATAAAAAATAGCGACTATGACCTCGATTCAATCACATTCGAATGAGCGACTCCGGCTCCACCCTAAAACATGCGACTCCGACTCTCGACTCCGACTCCGCAACCCTGCTCAAGACACACACAAACGATACGCACACGCATACGACACACACAACACACACACTACACACAACACACACAACACACACACAACACACACAACACACACAACACACGCACCAGTCGCACAACAGGTGCGCGTTCCCACGAGCGTACGAGCGCTCATGCAGCATGCACGACCCCCATTCGAGTATGCATGATAATCATGCCGGAGAATATAATCATGCATGAGAATATAATCATGTACACGGCCAGGCTATCACGTGCAGACCTGGACGCGATAACGGCCGTGCACGTGAATATTTGAAGGCGAAACTGCCGTTTTCCGCGTTGGCCACGTGCTTTTTCTGCTCGTGTTTCTTTTTTGCACGTGCCTTTTTATGCGAGTTATTTTCTTGCAGTAAAATGTAATGAGCGGAGCATGGCTGAGGTGCCTGCCTTCTGTGCATCATATATGAGGGAGCGTTTGGTGCGTGTGTGTGTGTGTGTTTGTGTGTGTTTGTGTGTGTGTGCTTTGTTGAGTATGTGGTGTGTGTGTGTGCTTTGTGTGAGTGGGTGTGGTATGTGTGTTTCGTGTGTGTAAATGTGTGTGGTTTGTATTTTGTGAGTGTATATGTCAGTAGCGTGGGGTTTTCATTCCTACTTTTTGTTCTTCTTTCTTTCCCTTTTTTTGATGCTTCCTTCTTCATTCGCTGCTATTCTTCCTTCTTTCCTTGAAACTGCTACCTGGAGGTAAGTACGAGCATTGGTATATAATTACTCTCAGTTACCAGTTGTGCAAAACTGCTACCTGGAGGTAAGTACGAGCATTGGTATATAATTACTCTCAGTTACCAGTTGTGCAAAACTGCTACCTGGAGGTAATTACGAGCATTAGTATGTGATTACTCTCAGTTACCAGTTGTGCAAAACTGCTACCTGGAGGTAATTACGAGCACTGGTATGTGATTACTCTCAGTTACCAGTTGTGCAAAACTGCTACCTGGAGGTAATTACGAGCACTGGTATGTGATTAATCTCAGTTACCAGTTGTGCAAAACTGCTACCTGGAGGTAATTACGAGCATTAGTATGTGATTACTCTCAGCTACCAGTTGTGCAAAACTGCTACCTGGAGGTAATTACGAGCACTGGTATGTGATTACTCTCAGTCACCAGTTGTGCGAAACTGCTACCTGGAGGTAATTACGAGCACTGGTATGTGATTACTCTCAGTTACCAGTGTGCAAAACTGCTACCTGGAGGTAATTACGAGCACTGGTATGTGATTAATCTCAGTTACCAGTTGTGCAAAACTGCTACCTGGAGGTAATTACGAGCATTAGTATGTGATTATTCTCAGTTACCAGTTGTGCAAAACTGCTACCTGGAGGTAATTACGAGCACTGGTATGTGATTACTCTCAGTCACCAGTTGTGCGAAACTGCTACCTGGAGGTAATTACGAGCACTGGTATGTGATTACTCTCAGTCACCAGTTGTGCGAAACTGCTACCTGGAGGTAATTACGAGCACTGGTATGTGATTACTCTCAGTTACCAGTTGTGCAAAATTTTCGCCGTGCTTGCCGGGGGCAATTGTTGGTTGACATTGAAGTATGATTTTGAGTCACATAAAAGTATGATAAAGTAAGATTTTTGGGCCACAACCCATAAGTAATGAGTTGACATCAAGACAAGATTTTGGGTTACAATAAACTTCACCATGTCTGAAGAAAGGACAGGCAGCGTAGGCGATGGCAGTGACAGATTCGTCAGGCACGCATGGCGGGTGCATGTGTGTGTGTGTGTGGTGGGTTGTGTGCGTGTGTGCGTTGGGTTGTGTGTGTGTTGTGGGTTGTGTGTGTGTGGGGGGAGGGAGGTGTGTGTGTGTGTTTTCCTCCCATATTTGTTTTGGTTTTGAATTCGTCTTGAGTGCTCTCCCAACTTACGTTCTTACGAGGCTGTGAACCTAGTCTAACTTTTCGCAGGAGCATGCATGTTTTTCGCCGCCTAAGCGATTTAATTACTTGGGCGGCGAAAAACGTGCATGCTCCGGCGAAAAAGTTAGACTGTGAAGACAAGCGCTTAATTAAATACTTTACTTACCAGACGAGTTTCGTCTGCTACTTCACGGCCTACTAACTATCCTTTAAAGTAGAAGTCTTCGATCTGCTTACTGCTGTAGGCCGCTTTAAATTCGGCAAATTATGCTTCACGTTACATACCTTATAAACCTATCTATTTTGGGAGCACTCTTCTTGACTATCTTTCTATTTAACAGGGATGCAATTTCTTAAAGGGTTTTCTTCTTATATTTGGGGCATCTGAGTCTGTAACTGATCAAAGCATTAACCACAGCGTGCTGCAAGATTTTTGTAAGTTAATTTCCTTTTCGTCAGTATTCCTGCGCTGTCCGTTGCACCTGCATTGCCCTGCCTCCGCTGGGCGTGGTAAGGGTCTCGCTCGTAGGATGGGAGTCTTTAACTTCTGGGTACCTTAATTCGCCTTATTTCGGTTGTGTTCTCGATCACATACTAGCTGTTACAGTTCATATGTTTATTTGCGGATCTTTCTTCGTCTTCGTGTGTTTGAGCTTTCCGATCATAATCTTGCACTCGTTAAGAATCTATTTGTCTTTTGCGTAGAGCTTATACCTGAGTAATAACCTCCCATTACGTCTGCTGCAGTTTTCCAGCGTCCGGCAAGCGTGGCCGTACTACACAGTGCGGGCTGTGCTGGCATTGGCGTGCTGGCGACACTGGAGAGCGCCCCGGGTCAGTTGTCCTAACTCAACCTCATTTATTTAATTAAGTCCCGCTGCTCATAATCTGAGATTTTAGCAACTCCTTTTCTTCGATTAAAAACTCTTAGCTGTGATTTCTTAAAACTTCATGTTAAGGTTGAGGGCAGCTTTGGCCGGAGCTGCATTTAGGTTTAAGATTAATGATTATAGTCTCATTAGAGGCAGGACCCTCTGGCTACTTCTGACTCAGGAGCAGCCTATCCTCACGTGCCGCAAGTTCCTGCGTTTTGTTACTTCCGGCCTTTGATTCGATGTATTTTTGGTTACGGGGCCACAGGCGTTACTGTATTGTTTTGATGAATAACTGTAGTGATCGAAATAAAAAATATGTATAAATTTAATGTTTTACGCTTGTCTTACTAGAGCAAACTTTTGCCTAACTAAAGGTTAAACTTTGGCTTCATTTTTACTATTAAACACAAATGTTTTCCTTCTGGTAAAATACATACTACGCGATTAATAAATGCTCGGTACGGCGAACAAGTTGTCACACTTTTCCTTCTCATTTTCGTTAACAGAATTTGGGGCGTTGCCAGGGGCGTCTTTAGTTACCACACAATACCCACAATTACCTTCAGATACAAATGCTTAAATTACTCTCAGATACCCATACTCATAATTACCCTTAGATACCAGTACCCATTTTTGCCTACAAATATTAATTCCCATAATTACCCTAAGATACCTATAAGAATAATATTACTCCCAGATACCAATACACAAATTTACCCTCAGATACCCACACTCATAATTACCCTCAGATACCAATACCCATATTTACCCTCAGATATCTATCTCCATAATTACACTCAGATAATAATAGCCATAATTACCTTCAAATACCAATACATATAATTACCTTACAAAGCGGCCTACACAAATACGTTAAGTACAGAATCGGACTTACACAAATGGGTGAACTACACAATTAGATTTGCAGGAAGAATTTGTACGTATTTTGTGTGAGTTCTACGCCAGGCCTTCAGCTGCCCTTTATAGGCCTAAAAAATTTAGGTAATGTACAATAATTATTAACCGTAATTTTGTGTGAAATGGTATAGAATAAACAGAAAATATTAACATCAATAAAAATTATGATAATTTTAGAAGAACTATGAATACATACGGCAATGACAACAATTAGATTAGTTGAATTCACGAATGGATATGAACATAAAGTTCATTATTTCAATAACACTCATGTAAATGTTTTGGTAACTTAATTATAGTTCGCCCTAAAATGACGATGATTGTAGTTAGACAATAACAATAATTGGAGTAACAATAGTATGAACGGGCAAGAAATGACATGAAGAAAATGTGCACTCTGATACAAATGCAAAAATTCCGCAATTTTTTATTTGACGGAGTGCCGGACTCATGAGGCAACTCTGAGCGCAGATATTTCGACGTCCCTTGTGGGTCAGTGGTGAGAGTGGCTTGTGTTCACTCTAGAGACCCGAGTTCGAGTCCCGACAAAGGCAGTGTTTATGAGGTCCCTCAGCGGGTGTGTGCCACGTTCACTGACACTAAAAAATTGTGAAGAACATACTCAGGAAAATTGTGTGGAAGAATTGTGAAGGTTTGGTTAATGTTGAGTGTGTATAGGAGTGGAGCCTCGTCATGAATTGTTGTTGGCGTATTAAATCTATCATCACCATGCACTGGAATATTATGTCACGATGTGCGGGTCGTGTTCAAAAAAAGTAAATTGTGAAGTATTGGGATAATGTTGAGTGAGTATTACAGTAACACATCGCCCTCAATAGTGGCTTGAGTATTGAATATAGTATGACCATACACCAGATACCGTGTTAAGCTTCATAATGCTGGTTCATGGTATTTGAGGGTCCTGTTTAGTGAAAATAAATGGTTAATGTGTAGCGTTTGGTAATAATCGAATTCCCAATTTTGGGTGCCTAAGCACAGTTAATGAGATGTGAATAAGCAATTTTTTTTCTATGCACTTTCCGTCGCAAATGAGTATTTAACGAGGTCAATATTGAATTTAGGCCTTTCACGGAAATTAAAAATTCCGTTCCAAAAAATCACTAAAGGAACACATTTAAAAACGTTTTACATGAATGACATTCTGCTCGCTGATGCGTTATTTTCGAGTTATTCAACTTTGAAGTTATAGGAACGTCGTATATAAAAGTGAAGGAACAGACACGTAAATATGCTGTAACACGGTATTAACGCAACGATGGGTGAGATTATGGTAGTTAATGTTAGGTAAGTTAAATAAATTAACTTCAAATAACATAAATCAACCTAAAATAGCCTACCTTAACTTGCCCTAACCGAGGCTGTTAGTTTTTCCCGCCAAGAAGTGGGCGTGTCCAGCCAGAAAAGTGGGCGTCACCCAACAATGCAGCGACTAAGCTACCGACCATATAATGTTATTCCTATCTGAACGTAATTATTGTTATATCTCGAAAATAACGCATCAGCG
>JACJUY010002212.1:21573-51986 GCA_014220935.1 Platorchestia sp. MABIK
CTCTCCGTGCTGTTTTCTTCGTCTTTAAATTCTTAATGATAGTCCGACTCAGGAGTGTAAATTTTACGGAACTCAAATATTAATGTTTAGGAAGAAACGCGAAGTTAATTTTAAACACAATGGCGGAAAAGAGTTCATTCAGAGACGTAGTGCAACAGTTGTACGTAGAGTCAAGGAGGATGGAGTGAGGATGAGGCCCTTAATGAGATGGTACAACACATTTGTTTCGTTGAGAAAGGTCTTCTAAGGTGGGGCTTACGGGCTATCAAATGTGAATAAAACTATTCACGTATGCACTGTATGTGTGAGAATGTGACCTTCACGACCGGTTTGAATGAAGCAGAGGCTTGAAATCAAACATAACACTTGTGAAGAAATGATTGAAGAAAGGGTACAAAGCAAGCTACCGCAGGTGTTTGTAAACGTGAAATTTTGGGCTAGAAAGACTCATGAAGGTGTACACGCGTGGGAGAGATGAGAAAGAAAACAATGACACAAAATTTATGATCCAAAGAGTCTCTTTACGCAAGTTTCTCACTATTCACACAACTCCCTCACGCCTGCAAGCTTTACTCTCATCTTTCTTTTTGACGAACGAACCTGTAATATCACTATATTTCGTGTAACGTTTCCTCTTTATTAATAAGTAATTTCAACAAAACGTTGCCTCTTCAAGCTTTATGAATAAATAATTTCAACAAATTTAATCCATCATGTGTCACTAACAAATTAAATCCTTCCTTCGTCAGTAAAATACTTATTTGCTCGTCCGCCAGCTTCGGTAGAAAGACCATTTCACGCCGTGATGGGCGTATAGAGGAAGAATATCGAACATGAGATCAAATTGATGCTTGCAACCCAATCCAGGTATAAATGCACTCCAGGCTTGCTAAAATCAAAATTAATAAAATGTTTTTACTTTAGCTTGTCATAATTTGTCAATGAATGAAACAACTGATTTTAGTACGCTATTATTCAAGAAGAAAAGAATATGAGTACGTCAGAGCTGTATTGTGCTTTTATAAGAGATTGAAGGCATGGCTGTACGAGTGCGAATAATTCAGCTAGAAGTCGGGCAAGTGAGGAATTATGCGGTATAATCTACCGATGAAAGAAAAAGCAAGAAAAAATAGAATGGTCAGACTAGATAAAGTTGAAATGATGTAAGTTAGGTTAGAAAGGGAGTTCACTTTAGTCCTAGGAATATAGATCATAGTGACATAATGTTTATCTAATATAATCTTCAGTCCGTTTGGAATAAATACATACCAACTATAGCACTTTCTTCTGAAAGCTATATTTACATGAGCAATTGGCTGAGAATTCCGTCCCTGGTTGATGGGGAATTTAGGATTTCGACCTAAATGAAATGGTTTAAACCTGTCGCAAGACCATTTTTTTCGATTAATGTAGTTATGTCAAATTGAGCTATTTTGAAAATTTGCCCTATGCACCGAAAGAAAATAGTGTGAACATTATTAGTTGAATCAGGAGAGAAAAATGTTTTTTCTTTCGTTAGTGGTATTTATTTAAAAACATTCCAGTTGTTAAAAAAATGCAAATTCAATCTTAAAGTCAGTTTGGAATAATTTACCAAAACAGTCATTAAAAAATTTTGTATCACCGGGAAGGTTTTCTTCGAAAAATTGCCCTTAAGCTTGTATCCTAAAGTTTGAATTTCCTCAGTTTGCAGTTGCAGTATGTACAAAACTCGTCGCACCTGGTCACATTCATTGATGTGAAACGTTAACTGAAAACCTCACTTAATCACGTTCGAAAAATATTATTTTTTGACGACTATCAAAATGCAAAACAAGAGACTTTCCCGTTCCGTGACGCTGTCTCACAGCACCAAATTGGTGCTTTGGCTCAGTTCCTGAAGGAAGACTTAACAGTGATGGAGTTTAGGATTCAAGTCATGCCTCAAGTGCAAGTTGCTGTTGCATAGGAAGCAGCCCAGAGCCACCAATGGTCTGTCTGATAGGGCCTCACGAGGAGGTCTTTTCTGGAGCTCCAAATGCCGGCTTTACGGCCGTTGTAATGTCCCTTCTTCTCGCTCTCTCTCAAGCGCTCGCCTCCTAGTTTAACCAAAAGTAGGTGTGAGGTTCATGCGCACGCTCTGTGTGACGAACCTAGCATTACAGGTAACCTTCTCACCTTCAAAATGAAGAGATTTATATCTGATTCATGAAGTACTTGAACTCAAAAACATGCTGGTGAATAAAATAATCGTTTGACGAGCTTTTCAACTACGATTTAGTTTTAATGATATTTGTCATATGAGTTGGAATTTTCTCATAACATCGTTCAAATCTTATCCAGAACAGTTGACGATAGCACACAGCTATCGACTTTCTACCTATTAAAAGCGGTGAGTTACATATTTAATTATTTTGTTCTACTTTTTTTATCAAAGGAGCTGATGGATGAACACAAACACTTTAGCAACATTATCTAAATTTTTCTACAGGACATTCACGTCAGTTGTACCAAATTATATTTACGCATGTATAAGTAATTCGTAGAATAAAAAGAAGAACCAGAGTAAAAATGAACATTCCGTTTATTGCATACGTTTCGGAATTTTAAAATTCCATCATCAGTGCTGAAACAGGAGAAAAAGAAAACTTTAAGATCCCAAGAAAAACACATACATATATTTCACAAAATTCTCTTTATGTCTAAAAACCCTAATTTCTATTCTTTCATACACAAACAGCTGCATACTCACAATTTACACAAACACACATGTACACGCTAATCCTGATACACCCAGTGAACACACGCTATGCTTACACACACACACACACACACACACACACACAGAATTACGTCAGGAGGTGGAGGCAATTGATAACTTTACGGCACTAATGTCTTTGTTGAGGTTAGGTTTATGAGTGAATGTGAAAAGGGACTCTAAAATTCTAAGGTCATGCTCACTGTTAGCTCGGCATAAAGTTGAGAAATTTGTATTTTTGAATGAATGGTTTGACTTCTCGCAGTGATCTCTAATTGCTGATTGGGGTGGAAGGGTTAGTGCACGACCGGTTCTATGAGATGTTCCTGCGCGTTGGCTATGTCTGATGAATTGTTGGAGTTTGGTACTACCAACGTAAGACTGCATGCAGCAGTCACACTTATAAAAATAGACACAGCCACTCCACAGGCACTCATCCAATCGTTCTTTTCTGCTAAAAGAAGATGCAATCTTAAAACTATTTATGTAAAACACTCTGACGTCGACTGTTGTAAAAAACCTACTAACCAAAGACACTACCTCCCTCTTCAGCTCTGCGTTCAAATAACCCATGAATGGTAACTCGACGTACAAGGTCTGCTTTGATACGCTCAAGGTTGCAGGAGAGGGGCAAATTTTACGGTCTAAAAATTTTCTAACACAATTCTGAATAAGTGATTTTGGATATTTGTTGTTAACCAGTAATTTTACGGTGTTTTCTATTTCAAGATGAAATAATTCATACGTGCTGGAAATGCGGTATGCACGATGAAGCAAACTGTAAATACACGATTTTATATATCCTTTATAAACACAGCTAAAATAGTTCATAGCGAGACCAGTGAACGTAGGCTTCCTGTAAACAGAGGTAAAGAGTTTTGAATTTGACTTTTTTATGAGGACGTCTAAGAAAGGGATCTGACCATTTTGCTCAACTTCCATTGTAAATTTAATATTAGGATGAGATGCGTTAATGTACTGAAAAAAACCATTGGCTGCCATATCAGAGCGAAACAAAACAAATGTATCGTCCAGATACCTTCGGTAAAAAAATGGCTTAATCTCTGGGGGACATCGATTCAAAAAATGTTTTTCCAAGTGGACTAGAAAGAGTTTGCTATTAAAGGAGAAAGGTTAGAGCCCATTGCAAGTCCGTCAATTTGCTTGTACGTTTTACCATTAAATACAAAATAGAAGTCTTTCAGCGCTACTTCAAGTAAACGTTTGAATTGCGATCTATCGTAACTCAGGATGGCTCCGTTATCTTGAAAAATGCGATCTAGCAAAACATCGATAGCTTCATCCAGTGGTACATTAGTGTACATAGACTCTACATCATAACTACACATGAAAAGACTGTCTATGTTGCCAACGGTCGACAAATCGCTAACAAAATCATAAGAGTTTTGCATGGTATATTCACTATTGCAGAATGGGGATAGAATAGGGACTCAGTTCGCACAAAGTTTAGAGTTGTGAGTATTGCATGCAGATAAAATAGGTCTCAGCGGTACATCAGGTTTATGAATTTTAGGCAAACCATATAATACTCCAAGTTGAGATCCTGCAGAGCGACAAGTTTTATAAAAATCATCTGTCAGAATTCCTAAATCTCTATCTTTTTTAAGTTAATAGTTGATCTTATTTTCCAGTTTTAGCAGTAAAGTTTTTTTGTCAGTAAGATGTACACAAAATTTCTCACTATCTGATAAAATCAATTCCATTTTTGAAATATAGTCCCGTTTGTTGAGAATAACAACCCCATCCCCTCTATCAGGTTTGGTAACATAAATTGAATTATCAGCGCCTAATCTCTTAAGAATTAAAAAATCTTTCTGTTTAAACATTGCACAAGTGTTACGAGAGCGATCAAATTTGTTATAAAACTTATGAGCAAGTGTTTTCAGATTGTTGCTAAACGTTGCTCTACTATTGGGAATAAATGGTGAAATTTCAAACTTTGACAATTTGTCGTACTAAAATATTCTAAAATAAAATAAAAACTAAAATAAAATAAAATAAAATTTAGTTCAAATACTAAAAAATATCTGTAGAAATTTAGCTTGGTAGTGGGTAAAGCAAAGTCTAATCCTAAACATAAAACCCGTTTTTCGTCTGACGACAGAGTTTTATTTGCGAGATCACTGCGAGAAGTCAAACCATTCATTCAAAAATACTAATTTTTCAACTTTATGCCGAGCTAATAGTGAGCATGACCTTAGAATTTCAGAGTCCCTTTTCATATTAACTCATAAACCTAACCTCAACAAAGACAGTAGTGCCGTAAAGTTATCAATTGCCCCCACCTACTGACGTAATTCTGTGTGTGTGTGTGTAAGCATAGCGTGTGTTCACTGGGTGTATCAGGATTAGCGTGGACATGTGTGTTTGTGTAAATTGTGAGTATGCAGCTGTTTGTGTATGAAAGAATAGAAATTAGGGTTTTTAGACATGAAGAGAATTTTGTGGAATATTTGTTTGTCTTTTCCTTAGGATCTTAAAGTTTTCTTTTTCTCCTGTTTCAGCACTGATGATGGAATTTTGAAATTCCGAAACGTATGCACTAAACGGAATGTTCATTTTTACTCTGGTTCTTCTTATTATTCTACGAGTAAGATTCTCTACGAATAGTCCTATTGGAAGTATAAGTAATTCGTAGTTTACAATTTCAAATTCTAAGATTTGAATCATACTCCAATTCTAAACCCCCGTAAAAGTATGCAATATTTGGTGAATGTCGAGAATATAACCTGAATGAACTCTTTCTCGTACAGTGTACCAGGATGATCTTGGTGAGCACTTGAGAAGAAAAGATCCGAATCTTTTAAGCATCTCACGAGCGACAGCAGCTACAAAGGTCACACTTCGTACACAACATGACGCAACATCAATACTGAAGAGCATCAGTGCGCACAAACTAAAGTATACTCCCAAGGACTACTGGACAGCTCCAAACAACGAACGTCACATAATCGTCTAAAATCCGCGTTATTTGCTAATGGTGATCATGCTCAATTCAACTGCATACCACTAAAATATCCAAGATTACGATACAGTAATGCCTGGGTAATTATTTATAGCCTTACTTTCTTCATTTTTTAGAGTGAAGTAAATTCAGTACGAAAGACTTCACAAACATTCATTGCAAAGTTTATGACAGAGTTTCGTAATTAATTCAGGTTTAGTTTTTATTAAAGCTCAAGAGTTGTTTCTTGGGAGAGATGGTAATTTGCACATGGGCCCAAGCCTTCGTTTCTTAGCTTTTAGGGAGAGAAAACTAAAATTTTCAGCTTTAGGGCAGGTAATGCTAGAGAGCGTCTACTCAGTTTACATTTTTTAGATTACATTGCTTCACTTGAGTTCATTTAGAGCTTCACAATCATGAAGAATTACTTCTTTTTACTTTCTTCGAAATAAACGGCTTCTATTTATCATTAAAAAGCGTGTGCTATTAAGCATACCAAATTGCTGGTCTAATGGTGCCCAGAATAATGAGTACATGCAGAAACAGATTTATTTTTCACTCAGCATCATCAAAACTTGTCACAGTGTTAGTGTGAAGATCCAGTTTGTAGCTTCGGCTCCTCACGTAAAACTTCTAACTGAAACTTGCTTCGTCTATAACTTTTAAAAATGGCTATATTAAAATGCTAAGATTCCTAAATTAAGAGTGAGATTAGTAGGACTTTGTTCTTATTGGAATATGTGTATTAGTGTGCCGATGTTTATGATCAAAGTGTGATAGGGAGTCAATTTGAACCAAGCATTAATATGACAAATCTGCACCTTGAAAAGCATGTCATTTTAAGGTTTCGTCAAGAAAATCAGACATAAACTTTTTTCGGAACAGAACTGTTACCAGCAGTGTGCACACAATTGCCAGTAATTTCTTACTAATCAAAGTGTATGAAATTTTTAGAAGCTCACGTGAGAAAACTTTCAGTTAAGGAAAGATATGTTTGTTACTTGCATAATTCTGTCACTCAATTGGCATTATTATTTTCTGACACACATGCAAAGTGTTTCACAGTGAAGCTAAAAGTCAAATACTCGACCGTCAAAAGATTGTTTTACAGATCATTTTCCAACTTAAACAGTCCCAAAATATATGTCATGATTAATTCGGCCTTTGAACACCGGAGAAATTTTCTTTGTATGACTGCATGAAAACATTTCTTATGAAAATGCAGGAACGAACATAATCACATTAAACACTAGTTTTTCAAACGTAACTGATCCTAAACAGTTTATGGCTGTACCAAATATGAAAGGGAAATTAAAAAGACGTCAAATGTTCATTTAATAATACGCCGAATGTACTAGAAGAAAAATATTTTCAATAATTTTTTCCTGTATCACTGAATGGTTAAATACTAAATCTCCAAAAGAGATCAATATTGCCAACTCATTGAAAAAGTATAGACGCACAAACTTCTCAGACTCAATACGTTGAGAAGCATTTCGCTTCAGTGTAGGGCGTGTTAACAACTTAGCATGGAGCTATTAGTTTGGTTACAGAGACCTGAACTTTTGTTCTCAATACTTCTTCGAGTTATCTGAACGTTTTGTTTAGATTTCATGACTATTACACAGTACATCTCAAATATAGTTCAAACTCCGCATTAAAGAATAGGATACTGTGCCAGTTCAGGAATTTCGACAAAATGACGTCGGAACCACGGGATTTATAATTTGGTTCACTATCATGTTGAATAATGATATTCCTGCTCATTGCCATTTACGTATACGAATTCATTACTGTCTAACGTATGCCTTCCACAATGTCTGGGAGCCGACACAAAGAACCAATCCCACAGCGCTGCATGGAAGCAAAAAATTGCTTCTGCCATGATTTGCACAAGGGGTTTTGCATCTGGGTTCAAACCTGGTTCTAGTTGGGCGTCAATCACACTTTAATTTGGCTGAATCAAACTTACCGCTCCTCTATTCGTCTCTCACAACACTGCTTTTTTACACAGTCGTTCGTTGAATGTGTTCCTTATCGCATTACTCACGAAAAAGTTTGGTTGTTGCTTGTTGCTATAGAATGTTACAGAATGCTTCATTTATTTGACGTGGTTCTTAACTTTTAACATTTTACAACACAGTCAAAATCAAATGAGCGATCTAATTTTTGGGTGTTAATAAACAAGATATACTTACTAATCGTTGTTAATCTTGATTATTTGCACCCATGCTTGTTTACATGCTTATTTGTTTGCTTGTCACCGTCTGTGTTGTTTGTAGTAATAAAATTGTGTCAAATCCAATACCCTGCTTTCAGCAACAAGATGGAAAGAATTCGATCTCACTTTCTTGTTGTGCAACACTAAAAATTACAAGAGATCTGTGGCCATTTCGATGTATAATCAGGCAGTCACCAATATCAATAAAAAGATGGGACTTCCACTCGGCAGTGAACTTCGAAGAATACGCTAGAGAACAAATTTAACTAGAAATACAATACATTAAGGCTGTTTTCAATGAGGACAGTATAGTCTTTTGTCGTTAATGGGAAAAGCAACGTATGAGAGGAAGTACTTTACCAATGTTAATTAAGTATTGCAACAGACTATTTTAAGGCTCACAATTGTGCCTCATTGCCCTTGTTTTATTTCAGAGATTGAAAACATTTTATTCTCCGCAAAAGTTTGTAATACAGTAAGATATCTGATCCTGACAGGGCTTTCATTTGGCTTTACACCGATAAACATCATTCCACCGATTTGGCTTTACATTCACCCCATCAAGTGAAAGATATTCTCCAACATTGCCATTGCTCTGAAAAAGGTGAAATGAGGAAAATACACATCGGGCATCTCGAATGAGAAATCTTTTTAATCTTTTAGTTCAGACGAATATATCCCTTAGAGAAGTTACTTGATCACGTTCCTTGAGTTTGAGTTTTCATTTTTTTACAAGAGTTACATTTTTGTAACTCTCAAAAATTGAAGAGTGAAGAATAAAATGCTAAACATTTGTAGAACATTTCGTGATAAATCCCATCATCAGCTGAAAAAAAACACACGACATGAAATAAATGTGATCAGTTACAGACACTTTCAGTTCATTCGATTTTAATAAATTAGATGGAAATGCACAACGGGAAAGGACTAGAGGTATCATTCGATGCTGGTCTACCCTTTAAAATATGCAACGATTCTAAGAAGCGTACGTCAGTGAAACTTGAGCCCTGCTCTATGATTTAAAAATAATTGTTGGCGATTATTACATTGCAGTTGTCTTCGTGAATACGGACTGTAGAATGGAGTGGCTGTCCTAGCTTTGATCCTGTGCGTAGCTGAGTCTTCAATGCTCTGCGATCCTCTGTACTAGGGTTCTACCGGTGCAACCGGCGTACCTGGATGCAAACTGCGCACAACCAAAATTTATAAGAATTTAAAGATCCCATCGCAACGGGAAGTTTTTCATTGAAAGTGAAAATGATCTAATACAAAAATTGTTCACAAAAATAACGTAGAATTTAATGTTGAAGTATTTAAGCACAAGAAATTTCAGATCTTCTCGAAGTTTTTTGGATTGAGCTCTGATATATGGGAGAGAAATGTACAGCTTGTGGTCAGTGGTTGAGGGAAGAGTAGACCAGCATTGAATGATATGGTAGTTCTTTCCCGTTGTGAATTCCATCTAATTTATAATAATCTCAAGAACTGTTAGTGTCTGTAACTTTTCTCATTTATTTCATGTCTTATGTTTTTTTCAGCGATGAAATGATTACCTCGAGACGTTCTAAAAATGTTTAGTATTTTATTCCTCGCCTTCAAATTCCTAATAAACCTCCGTTATCGCCAAAAAAAATATTCGCTTCTCTGTAACTCTTCCGAAATTGCACAATTTCGCGGGTAGCGTACTCTTGGTATGAATAAAATCACACACGCATTGTCTAAAAACATTTACTCTTGGCATTCAGACGAGCTGGTTTCGACTAAAACAATGTCATTATCAATGAATACCATCTGTAAACAGAAAAAACATACATACCGTTTATTTAAAGTAGAGAAATATATAGCAATCACATGTAAAGAAATTCTAGTGAATAGAGGATATCACTAATTTCTAATTCCTCTGATCGAACAATTGTCTGTTAACCAATATACTGTTCGAAATTCTCGTGCGTTCCATGAGTTCCTAGCTGCAATTCCAACGAAACCGAATTACTTCATGGTCAGTTATGATATATCTTCGCTCTATACTAACGTTCCATTGTTGGACCCCCTTGAAATTATGTGCAATAAAATTTTTTCATCTAGTCATTTGTACAATGGATTTGATCGTACAAATTTCTTAAAACTTTTAAAATTAGCAGTGACTGAGACCAATTTCTACTTTCAAGGCAAACTGTATGAACAAATCGAAGGACTTGCAATGGGCAACCCCCTTGCCCCTACTTTAGCCAATATTTTTCTGTGTCACTTAGAAACTAAATTTCTCACAGAGTGCCCAATGGAGTTTAAACCTATTTTTTACAAACGTAACCTTGATGACACCTTTGCTATTTTTAATGACCAAACGCATGCTCATTTATTCCTAAATCATGTCAATACGTATCATCCAAATATAAATTTCACTATGGAAAGCGAATCAAACAATTCTCCAGCGTTTTTAGATGTCAAAATTAAAAAATCTGATGCAACTTTTTTCCACTTCAATTAATCGGAAGCCCACGTTTACTGGTTTAGGGTGCAGTTTTTCAGTTTCTGCCTAATGATATTCAAAATCAATAGTATCAAAACTCTCAGTCATAGAGCATATTCATAGTCATCTTCCCTCAACATTTTTTCACAAGAAACTGATATCCTCCGGGCCTATTTTAAAAATAATGGTTACCCACATACGATGTTTGATAATATTCTTCATAAATTCCTTAACAGTATTTTTGTACCGAAACCTCCGGTTTTCACGGTGGATAAGCGCAAGATATTCGTATCACTGCCATTCATTGGTCCAAATTCATACTCAATGACCAAGTATTTTAGTAATGTTTTAGCGAAGAATAACCCACATTTGGATTTCCCGATATCATTAAAGAAATATCACTCTATAAAAAAATTTAAATCCAAAGACCTTCTGTGTTACTCTCCAATATTATTTATGAATTTCAAAGCGGAGCTTGCCAGAGCTCCTACATTGGGAGTACGCAGAAACAGTCCGCCATTAGATTCTATCAACATCTGCGCAAATCTTTCCGAACCAAACTCCCGCTTTCAGTCGCACCTCATTCATCCCCTAGACAGCACTGTGACAACACCAACCATCCTCTATCTCTGAATCATTTCAAAATTTTAGATTGTACTTCCAATACTGATTTGCGAATTTCAGAATCATTGTACATTTTTAAACTTAGGCCTGTTTTAAATATTGACCAATCTGCCGCTCCTCTATTCACTATGTCTTCGAATTTCTTAATATGTGATTGCTAAATATTTCTCTACTTTAAATAAACAATATGTATGTTTTTTCTGTTTACAGATGGTATTCATTGATAATGACATTGTTTTAGTCGAAACCAGCTGGTCTGAATGCCATGAGTAAATGTTTTTATGCAATGCGTTTGTAATTCTTGTAAAAGATGCTGAGATGTGGCTCTCCAGACTAAGCTGCAATAGTTAAGACTCGAAAATAGTGATTGAATGACTGATACCGTGGCCTTTTATTGAAGATTATTATGTTCACGGTCGACCAATGATCAGAACCTGTTTATTTAGATAAGGATGTGTATTTTCTCTCCACCTGGGATTTGTACGGGGTTTGGTCAGACAAAAATCTGAAATTTAGATATTCTCCACTGGCTCGATTTCTTTTTTCCTAGCGTCAAAGTTAATTTTGGTAATTGTTTACTTGTATCCTTGGTTCCGCAAGTATTTTATTTCGACTGCATTATATTTAAGACCACTTATTTCACAAGTTCGTCTCATGTTGACTAAAATGCTATTACCACTTACCTACGTTTGTGATAATTTACATTACAATCATTTCGAAAACATGATTACAATCATTCGTACATTTATCTCAATGATCAAATTTTCGTAGGAAGATAGCAGTTTTTCAGTTTTTCCAATTTTATACTTGAAACGTTTTTGATCCTTTTATTCAAGATATACTTTTCAGATAGGGTAAGTTCTGTATCATCGTACAGATTTGAGAGGAGCAACAATGCTAACTCCCGTTCACGAACAGAGCACATTGTGAACAAAACGAAGGTGATGCAGTGTGGTCAACATGCTGAAGTTTCATTTCTTTCTTGCCGTAAACCTGCAGTAAAATTCGTGTTAACATGACAATGATTAAAAAATGAAATTGAAATTTCTTCAAACTTCATAATTTCATACAAATTTCTTTTGCAAGTTTCAAATCTTCGGACAGGTTTCAATATTCAGTAACACTATTTCGTACTGATTATAAACGGCTGCAACACATTTATGCGTTTAAAGAGACGTGAAATTATCTTACACGAAGATTGTAATAATGTTTGAGTTTGAAACAAAAATTGAGTTACTTGTTTATTCGTCAAAAATATTTTTAAAAAAGTATGACAGTGAATACTAGCCTCGGAGATCAAACACAACAATGAGTTACTAGAAAAAATATCTGTGACATTCATTCCTTTGGTCACAAGATTTCCGATAATTAAAAACAATATGACTTGCACTTTCATAACTTTAAATGTTCTAAAATAGGATACAGTTGGAAATTAAACATTAAAACAGATGTAATCCTTTTGAATGCCTCCCAAGACAATACTGTGTACAGGAATATAGAACAGACATTTCTTCATCGCTTACTGCTCGCCATAGCCGAATGGTTAAGAACGCGCCCCTCCGTGAAGTAGAAGATTCGAATCTTGGCACTGCGCGGTGATTTTCCCCGTTGGGTATAAGGGAAAACTCAAGCACAATACTCCACTCTACCCAGGTGTCTGAAATGGATACCGGCTTGACCAAGTGAAACCGTCATGGCGTCCTGGTGTTAGTTATAAGGCATTTGAAAACCGATATACAAGATGATGTGAATCAGGCTTGATTGGAATAAAGCATCCTTTTTAGAACAAAAAGTGCATTCGAACTTGAGCTTTCTTATCTCGTTATTTTATCTCTTCTTTTTTCACGAATCCTCATGCCCTCACGTGCTCTCATGCCCTCACCGCCCCATGCTCTCACGTGCCCTCATGCCTGCACATCTCCATGCTCTTTATGACTAAGCTAGGTGCCTTGTTGATGCTTAACAGGAGTATAACGCCCAGAGACTATCCTGAAGAGTTGTATGGGAGACGCCATATTTAGTTGAGGCCGCTTTTAAGGCTCTTAAGGCTCCCACCCCAAACTTGACCAAATTTGTCACGGTGATCAACAGGCGGTCCTACTGCAGCTAGGTTAACGAAAATGAAATGCATACCGATGGGTAAAATTGTATTTTAAACACATTTGCCTTCATGAAAGTTTTCGATTTTCGCAAAGGAAAAAGTTATAGCGCGAACATCGAAAATTCGTATAGAAGCAAATATGTTTAGAATTTAATTTAACATATCGGTGTGCATTTTCGTTCACCTAGTTGCAATATGACTGCCTGCGGACCACCGTGATAAATGTGGTCAAATTTTGGGGGGGCAGTCCCCTTAATGAAAGAGTTTTTGCTTTCACTGCAGCAACAGACTGGAGCAGAGCCTCGTCTGTATGATTCTCGAACCTTATGTAGTGATATGTATAGAGCTGTATTGTTCAAATGATATGAAAACATAGAAAATAAAGGCAGCCTAATCCCAATGAAATCTGGAACTAAAACAAGCTTTTTTAGCAATAACAATCTTCCACAAATCATACAGCGTATTTATGTTGGAAACTTACATGAAACATTTCTCCACATTGAGAATTTGTTACTGTTACTCAAATTAAAATATAAAAAAATCATTACCAGAACTCGTTCCACAATGTAGCAGAGAGTGTATGAAAATACTCAATATAGGTTCGGTTGTCGAACCCTGCTAATATTATCGGCACCTTTAATTTATCTAGCGCAAAATCGTCATATATGGTGTCAAAACCATTGCCAACAAAGATGGTGCCTCCCAAGCTTCGAACGCAGCGCACTTATCCTTTTTATTATCACAATAAAATTTTGATGTGTATCAGTTGAGTGATTTCGTTTTTTTTTCGAGCTAGTTTGCTGAGTGGTACTTTTATTCTGCTATATATAATTACGAGAGCACACATATCGTTATATTAAGTGTTTACATGCACTGGACAATGTCGGCAGTGTGTAACGAAGTTGCATTTAAATGCTATTTGTACGACCATGAGGAACGATTGGCAATACGGAACTCACCCTAATTGGAAACGAAAAGGAGTAAGATTATTTTGACTACGGCTCGAAAAACATTGTGCAAGGAGGAAAACTTAAGATCTTTTCAACATTTCACGCGGGAATCACATTTTAGTCGATGAATTATGAAATTCAATAATTAATTTTTAAAACGTTGTATGTAACAAGAAAGCGTAGTTGATGTGAGCAAGGCCAATAGACTACGAGTGACTCATCGTTTGGGCGTTCGATGTTTTTGTCGCCTTCAAATTCACGCTAACTGCAGAGAACTTCAAAAAAATTACCATACAGCCAAGCAGAAATTCGTCATTTCTCTGTTGATGTTTACATATTCACGTCAAAAGATATATTCTGCTACGCTCTGCTCTGCTCAACGCCGTTCTGTTCAGTTCTGTACAGTTCTTTCCTGTCTATTCCGTTCTGTTCAGTTCTGTTCCATTCTGTTTCGTTGTTTAGTTCTGTTCCGTTCTGTTCCGTTCTACTCCGTTCTGTTCCGTTCTGTTCAGTTCTGTTCAGTTCTGTTTAGTTCTGTTTAGTTCTGTTCAGTTCTGTTAAGTTCTGTTCCATTTTGTTCAGTTCTGTTCCGTTCTGCTCTGTTCTGTCCCGTTCGGTTCTGCTCAGTTCTGTTCTAGTTTGATCAGCTCTCTTCTGTTCTGCTCTGTCCAGTTCCATTCCATTTCATTTCATTCTATCCTGTTTGTCAGCACGGATAAAACTATACCTTGAGAGATCCGCTTTCAAGTCCTCGTTTTGTATTGCTACTGATGCTCTTGTATTTTTTATAGTTCATAATTTTTGACATTAGTCTACAATTCCATTGAAAAAACAACGATTTTGTAGAAAAAAATGAATTTAACATTCAGTTATATGCGTTTCTAGAAAATGTTTAATTCGTTTCTAGTAAAAGCTAGAGCGTTTAAAATGCTAATCAAATTCGTTCGTGCATGCCATATTAGACTGCAATCTTTCACTCAACTCGTAAGACATACGACAATATTTTTTCAAACACATTAATGAGAATTTTTGAATGTTGCCTCAAATCCTTTCCCGAATCCAATTCCTACACATTTCCCCTGTTTGTTATTCGTTCTGCTTGTATTCATGCAGATTCAAATACCACGCCATGGAGCGGTGCCTCGCATGTTCCCCGCCGTGCTTGTTCTCATGCAAATGCACGCGGCTGAAGTGGGTCGGACTCCCCTCAGTCGGCATAGCATGTATTGCATATCGGCTTTTGAAAGGCCCAAACTCTGCCTTGTTTCGTCGGGGCAAGATTGCCCTGCACTCCCTCGTGGTTTAGATTGGCCGCTCATATCTGGACGCGAGGACCCTTATAAATGCCTCCTATGGTCAGATAACACGACGCTTTCTGATTGCTCGATCCACTTTGTGCTCATCGAGGTGCAATATCGAGCTGGTGTCATGGATTTCATGTTCATGGAATGGCACCGCTTTGAATACAGAAAACCTATAAGCAATTCATAAGTTCGGTTTGTAAATACCTCGGAAATTTTTCTTGCTTCCATTTCTTCTTCGTTTCAAATTTCCTTTTTTTTTCATCGCTTCATTGTTTACTTCGAATTGAAAATGATAAATCCACTTCATAAAAATTACACACCTTGTTATTGTTTTCTTAAACTTAAGCGATGATACAGGTTTTCAAATATTTTGACAAAAGCAAAATAGAACACATCGATGGAAAACAAGTACCACACCTGTAAACGTTCCGGTATTTATGTTTTATGTCGCTTATTCCATACTGACGATTAATTGAACGCGAGCATGATGTTGCACTTCCCCTTTACAAATAGATCACCATTGTGTGTTAATAGATCAATACCTTTATAGACCACTAACACATGTTCGGTGATTCATCTACGCACATCAGCAAATCTCTCTCGATGATCAATGAAGATGTCTTAACCGCAAATTTGACTACTTTTTGGAGCTTATATGAAAATTGAATTGAATTAATTTTCACTAGAAATACAAAAAGTAAATTTTGAAAGTAATTGTTACTTGGCTTGAAAGCATATAATACAAACTGGAAATAAATGCGAAACTCGTAACGGCTGTTAGTTATTGGAATATTTCCTTGTGAAAAAAATCAGCATTTGAAAGTTTGGATATTTAAGGGATTCAATGATTATAGGTTTAGAACTGTTAGTGTCCCACGAGCCAACATTGTCCCAACCTATTCCCACTAGCGCCGCACTTGTATTTTAAACCGACCTTGCTTTTTTAACCGACCGACCTTGTTATTTTAAACACTTGTATTTTAAACCGACCACCGACTGAGTTTGCAAAACAGTGAAATGGTGAGGAAACTCTCCATTTTCTGTATTTCTAATCAAATGAAAGGGTTGTAAAAGCGTTAGGCAAGAATGTAACCCCCTAAGAGGAAAATGAATTGAGTAAAAGGAAATATTACTATCAAGTATATAATGTTTAAATTACTCTCTTCTATTCAAGAATAAAATTCAAGCATCTAAGGTAGTTACAAATTTAGAAACTGCTGCCCTGCGCTCTGGCCACACCCCTCCGGTTACAGACGCACTAAGATATGGAGCTAAAACGATTGCAAACATCATTAGCAAATGTGTCGATGTTTGCCTCAGGTCGGTCATCTTTGCGCAACAACGCAGGCAGTTTTTCGGTTGTGGTGTTGGAGGCGAGCTGCTGCCAAGTTCGCTACGGTAGTTAGTGAGATGGACGGTATTACTTGGTGGATTTTTTGTTCTAGGCTGTTAATGACGAATCAAAATTTTACAAGTTGAATTTATTTTTAACATGGTTTTATGAACAGACAGAATTGTCTGCGCTACATAATATAATCTCGAATGATTTTGCTCAAAAAATTAATCGAAAATTTTTTACAGTGTAGACTAAAAAATGATAAATGCAATGGAACTTTCCAGTGTCACTGTAAAGAAAACTGGTGCAAAAATTAATGGCAGACAAGCCCTAAATGCTCCAAGCAGAGTTCATTGAAAGTGATTCATTATTGGTAAGTAACAAAAACTACATTGTCGTTAACGACATAATTTCTTTCAATGATAATCTGAAACTAATTTTAAATTTAAAATAATGAATGCAGCGTTTAGTTTTTCGGGGCCATAACATTACAAATAATGAAGTTAGTAAAATATTTGTCGAATGCGTTTTCAAACTAGTAATTCATTCCTCACAGGTTTTGAAAAAAAGGGCTTTTACTTCACCTGTTCGAATTGGTAAACTACCGAACGTTTGTATCGCATTTACTCTTTTTTCAAGTTCAGCTGCCGTTATCAAACAACGGTACAACATTACATTTTGACCCAAAAACCCCTTAGACGACACTGACGTGTTTTCTGCTCATTCGGGGACTAATACACGGATGTCAGCAAAGGGCCGATCCCAATTTGCCCTGTGAAATACAGAGCGGAGTGTGAAGACAAGCGCTCGAGGGCGTGTCAAAAGAAAACATTGAGCACACCACCGACCAAAATTGGCAGAATACTCCGCTCAAAAATCGGACGCGCTGGTGACCCGAAAGCTTTCATTGATGGCGTGACTGTGGCGGTCATGCCTACCTTCAAAGTTTAAATGTTAATGGCAGATGCAGTATAAGTACACGTGACTAACGGGTACGTACGAAGCGTGCATAATGAATGTCGACACTTGAGAGCTTCTCAGTCCGTATAATGCAGCATAAAAATCTATTCAAAGTAAGGGGCTCCATTTAAGGTAATTATTTTTGCCGTGATGTACAGAAGTGCACGATTGATTTGCCTCAATTTTTAGTGCTTTTTTACAGAAGTGATTTAGATACTCTCTTTCAATTTAAAATAAAATATTGTTCAATGGAAAATATTTTAGGCGGTTGAAAATGAAAGTGCATATAAGAGCCAATTGATGTCACATAGTCAAAAATACCCAATAAAATGTTTTCATCGTTTTATTTAACTTGAGTTTGTGTCACAGTAAAAAAAATTCATACAATTTCATTTGAGGCCCACAAATCTTACAGCACGAGCCTTATTTTCTTACGGCACGAGCCTTAGAGCCCCCCAAATGTACAATTCCGCGAATATATTTGTATATAGTGTATAAACTACATTATTTAAATTTATGTACTTGTCTACACGTGACTCAAAATACGTTGCTAAATTACTAAGCTTTCTAAAAAGTTACCTTGTTTAGTAATTTTAACCCCTTTCAAACTTGGGTTCACTTTGAAGGCTAAGTGCTATCAAAGATACAAAAAACGTAATTCTCAGATGCGTTATTCCCTCAATGTAAGAAGCACAGGACGTTTCTACGAGAATTCAGAAGTTATTCGCAATACGAATTCTGCTTATTTTGACTTCTGCCAGAAACTTTCTTCGTAACTGATGTTGTTGTTCATATGCAGCGCACTCCTTAAACCAAGGCACTCTGGCTCCAACAAGTCATGCGTCAGCGTCAAGGAGTTGCTGAAGTAGTTCCCGCTGTCCAGTTATTTTTGAACGCTGTAAATTCCACGAGTGAGTTTGGCAGCTCGAATTTTTCGACGGTGTTGTTGCTCGCCTGGCTATTCTCATCGCCTGCGTGCGGAGACCCAGAAATGTTCCGAATCAGCTCCTCCACCTTAAGCGTATGTCTCTGTTCATGTACCCACGCAAAAACATGGACTGAAAATGTATTCATTACTAATAATTGATCACTTCAATTCGTAATTCTATTTTTCATACACAGACGCACAATAATTTTAACCACAAAATGCAATGAATATTTTCTAACCTCCTACTTTCTCAAAATTTTGATCTTATCTGTTATTGGATCTGTTCTTTTTATAAGTGACGTACATTTGTGCCCTATAACCCCGTGTCTCCTGACCGTAAATCTAGAGCCAAGTGTGTCATAGTTCTCACTTCGAAGCCAAAAAATAAGGCAATTTGATGGGTAGTCAGATGTTTCAATGAAATTCTCAGAATGATTTTAAAATTACTATTCACAATTAATAGTTGAAGAAATTGCGAAAATCATCTTACTGTAACTCGGGGTTGATCCTAGGTTTATGTCATAAAACTCATAAGGTATATTTTACAAATTTATATTCGTCGAACTAAACTAGGGATTTCTCATTCTAAATTTGCCCCACACCCGCATTAAATGGCGTTATATTTCGGTACTCATATAACGTGTCACGTAATAAATAATCCCTGTCGTTATAATCTCAGAGTATAATAACATTCTGCTCGCTGTTTGCTTGCATCTAGATAACACTTCAGGATGTATTAAGAATGACCATTTACACCAGCGTGTGTTATAACAAAAGTCACGTGTTGGCTGGTTCACACGATCATCGCTTCACAACAGGTCGCAGGATTCGGCTCTCGAAAATTCAAGAAAGGATCAGCATCCTTCTCGCACCCTGCGCAAGTTTTCAAATGAAACGGTAACCTGCTCGAGAGAAAGATTTGGACAAAATGACGCAGTAGATATTAAACTTGACGACCTGTCTCATATGAATGACTGCCAACCTCGTCTTGCAGCTTCGATGTAAAAGTCCCGAAGATTAAGGACTCCTTCACTGTCCTTCAACGCTACAAGCAGTTTTACGCAGTACAGAATGATATAATCGAAGAAAGTTCAATTAATACCTAAGTTTAAAAATTAAGGACTCATTTTTAGTTACAAGCGGAAAAAATTCGCGAGGCAACGTAACGAATAAACGAAGCTAGCAGCGCCCACCGCCTCATCAACCGACCTCTGTCGGTAGTCTCCCACGGAAGATTCAAGGCTGGAAGCCGTCTTTGAGCGCCGAAAGAACCCTCGCAGCTTCAATCGTATGGGTTATCTTTTCGTGTATTTGTTCTTATAGAAACTAGAGAAAGAAATCATGCTCCTACTAAAACGCTCCACGCTCAACGACGCAGTAGCAAATCCTCCACGTAATATGACGCAGTAGCAAATTCTCCTCATACAACGACGCAGTGGTAAATCCTCTACGCACAACGACGCAGTGGAAAATCCTCCACGTTCAAAAGCGCAGGAGCAAACACGCAATAGCATTCAGTGTTCTCTCGTTAACATCCAGAAGCTGTCTGCCTGTCGCCATAGAGACAAAGACTTGACAGAGCCCGGTCCGGGCTGCATGTGGAATCAAGGTCCCACACCAAAAGAAAATTTTATGACCGTGTGTAGGACTTTCGTTTGAGGTTGTAGTCAGCCTACTGCAACGTTAATAGCCAGGATGACCTACAAACAATTTTACCTTTATTTGACAATAAAGGCATATTGTCTGCATTGCTTTCGTGCTTGCTTACTCGTTTTTTGGATGGAATAACCGTCTTCATTTTCATTCCAGTGTTATATGAATGCCAGCACTCTAAATGATGTCTGTAAGTTTTTTATTAAAATTCATCATACTGATCGGAATGTATTCCTCTGTTATCCTAACACTATAATTATAGGAATCAAGAGAAGAAAGTATATGTGTTTGATGTTCAAACATTGTTCACAAATGAAACATCGTCACGCTTCTTTCCTAAAACTGGCGTCATTTTCGTCAGCAGGGATACACTAGATTGGGATATGTTAGAGCATGATAATAACTTTCTTTTGGAATTCCTATCGTTACTGCATCAAAGTTAATGTAGACAAATAGAGAAAATAAATATTCATAATGAAATACGCTGAGCGTACCTGCCTGTCTACGCATTTACACACCGTCGTGTGTGTCACACCTTATGTCGTGCACAAAAAATGGTTCGCACATTGAATCTAAAGTATTTTTGAATCAATTTTTTTTCCAGAGCATATTTATGTCATGAAAAAGGTTGGGTAGCGTAGATGCAACTGTCTATAAAACTCATTTGCTTCGATTGTTTTGTTTCATCAAATAAACAATCGTTACGCAAGAAATGGGCTTCGTTGTGACGAGTATTTTTTCACGTGTGTTGTAAATCATTAAGAGAAACTATTCGACTTCCAAGTTGCTATCAGGTGAACTATCGTCAGATAAATAGAAAACTAATATTCAGGTTAAATTCCGTTTGAAACATTATACCAGGTTAAGATAAATACTTATAAGTACCTATAAGTAGAAAACTAACATTCAGGTAAAATTTTGTTAGATGCGCTAAAATAGGTCGATTTAAGTACCAACAGAGTATATATGTGAAATAGATGATGTCATTTAAGAAAATGTGCAATTTTTCATGTAACCGAATAGTTTTATGTTATTTTTCCAATCAGTCACCCAGATTCAAAATTTTCTCTTGTGAACCATCTCAAAACGGGGAAAAAAACTACATTATTCCATTTTCAGGTATCCTTCGGATAACGACTATTCATACGTCACTTTTCAAGTACCAGGGCTGCCATGTCATCACAAAGTGAGCTTGTGGCCTACAGCTAATACAGTTACTAAATAATACAAACCATAGACGTGAGCAAAAAATTTGATCTAAGCAAAACTTTCTTTCATTTGTGAAATTTTAGAGACGTGGAAAGCTTTTTCTAGCTCCCAGTGTGTGGCATAAAATATTTTTCTAAAATATTGATCGTTTTCATACTTAGCTTCCCTGTCTCACTATCATTTCTTCAATCGTTTCAATCTCTCTTTAAGTTACGCTTCTGGAAGGATGTAAATGGAAGCAATACTAACTTCCTCACCAGTAAATAAGTTATAAATTATTTAAAAGTAGATTGAATATGTTCTGTGATAGAATGTAATTGCAAATTACGGTTAAATTTTACGAATAATTCACACGTAACATAATCAATGCTGGCTATGATAACTTCGTCAGATGTCAGCGTGTATAATTCTCATAATCCGGCATGGTGGAATATTAACGAAGAAATATGGCTCTCAGAATTTAGTGCTATGACGGAAGAAAAAAAAAAATTGTAAAAAATCAAAATCTTCACATTATACTTTGACCAATTTACTATAGCGTGTTAAGTGAAACTTAATTGGAGGGTTCAATTTACCCACCCCAATATTGTCAAATTAAAATTTGCCGAAAGTCCCTCCACTAAAAAATAGTTCATTGATTAACAGTTAACTTTGTTGAGGTTAGAGAAACTTTTTTATGAATTTCCAAGCTATTCACCGCCCGACATTGCAGCCCTGCAACAAACAGAGGCCACGTACAGCATTCGTTTCCCGAGCTTCACCAATCATTGTTTAACATTACGACCTCACATCGGGTCGAATGAATGCTCATGTAGAGAAAGATACCTTATACTGTACATGTAATACATGACATCTATTTCACACGCTACCTACGTTAGAACTGAGAAATTGACGATGAAATTAGTCTGAGTAGAGCATTTTCGAAAGCATTCAATGAGACAATGATGAATTTTTTCCCTGAGTTCACGAATGACAGATGAATAGTTGAAAATTTTCATTTACCCGAGCAGTAAGCTATTTGTTTTGCGTCTGGACGCTTTGTAATGCTAAATTAATTTGAAAATAAAAATGTAATGCAAAAATTCCCAATCGCTTTTGCATAACTTTGTTCTGACTCACGATCCCCTAGAATTACATAATGTCAACAAGTGATAAAAGCTTGCAAATCATAAATAAGTGTTAGAATTTAAATATAAAAAAAAGAATCAGAAACATGCAGAAGCAAGTGAGCGATTTTATATTCAGCAACTTTCTACGAATGAAACTGCAATTGTTATTCATAGAAAACGTTGTGAAAGGTTTGTCATAGGTCCCAGAATGCATCACAGTTTAAGATTAAAAACATAGATTGAACACAAAGTTAAGGAGTAGGCTGCGATGTTAGCACTGATCAAATTGCACGTTTGTAAAAGCATTATCAAGAAACTTCGCAATTCGTACCACCTCTTCCAAAAATTCGTAGACAACCCGTTAGGACTGTTTTTAACTGCAAGCATTTTTTTACAGGCAATGTAAAATACGAGTCAGTCTCTTTAAAACCATAGCCTCTGCGGTACTTCGAGCAGCCTTTTCAGTTCAATCGCATTTAGAATTCATTTGTGGGGTTAACACATGTGCGATGCAAATAAGGTCCTCGAGGTAAGCAAGGTTTGGAAACCGAGAGCCAGAGCTATCTTTGAATTCAGCGGTTCTGCCAGCGCCGACTTGGTTCCTATTTGCATAAGCTTGGATTGTGCGGAGACACTTTAGAGCCCAGCCTTGCTTAGGGCCCCTCTAACACCGCAGAGCTACCGAACGTCTCCCAGCTACATGGCCTCTTTGAATGAGGCCATTACTCGAGCCACTGATCACTCCGTCTTCCCTCTCAGATCGTCTCGGACGCAGAAAACGTCTTGTGTTTTACTATCACAAACAGAGCGCACGAAACATTTCAACGTGCACCCCTCAGGGTGTGTTGATCTAGCTCATTGGATTGTTTACCGTAAACCTTCACTTCGGAATGTAAGACCGTATGTACGTTTGTCCTCCTTACCCCGTTTTGCGGGTACATAAATATACTCACCGCATATTTAGATGCGCATTAGAACATCACGCTTCCCTCACCAGCACAGTCCGCCAAGCTTGGATATCAATAAAGCCTGCCTGTCGGACCAGCGTTTGCTCAACCTTACTACCCAATCCGCGGCCGCCACTCATCCGGCGGCACAGGAATTCCATATTTGACCAGCGCATGACAAATTAACCAATGACCTGAAATTCTAAGGATGGGTGGGTGATCAAGGCCATCATGCTCTGACTTGACACTACATATAGTACGTAATCAGCGCTCAGTCTTCATGTACCACATGTAGAATGTGAGCGGTTCCTGTAACTTGTACATAGTATACCAGAAGAAAGAAACCCATCTTCAAATAGTTGCATACAATAAATAATCATTGCTCATTTTGTTAGGAGACTGTCTTTCAGGAATTTTTTCCTGCGCTACCATTTTAACACGTTCCCCGCGTTTCCACGGTCGTTCACGGTTGGTTTGAGAAGGTTGTACGTAACAAAGCTGGGAAATCGACTTTACTGCTCGAAAACACTTTTCACCCTTCCTAATAAATGTTAAAAATCCAATTGCACGACAGCATTTCACCTCGTATAATAAGCGTTATTTTTTACAAAAGTTGCAAAACAGATGAAATGTCATTCATTTATGCCGGTATGTGAATGGGCTATTTAACTGTTGGTACATGTATGGCCCAATGCGCTCGGAATGTGTTAATGTCCTTCCAGCTCCCGCTCCCCATCTGCAAGGATGTTTGTTGTTATTAAAGTTAGTTTACGGCAAAATGTAAATACCACCCATTTTCGTTTGGAATGAATATAAATTATTAAGCTGAAGTACATATTTGGGAAAATACGTATAATATTTAAAGAAGTAAATACGGTGGTCAATTTCCAGTTACGCTTCATTCCACGTAAATGAAAGAATTAGGTTTTGCATGTGTTCATTTTTGGTTCGATTGACATTTTTTCTGGGATATCTTACATGAAGACGAGAGACTGTAAACCCCACTTTAATAGAGAACTTAATTTATGTATATATTTATATATCCCCTGTCGGCAACATTCCCAAAAATTCATGTCTATTTGAATGTTGTCATAGATCCTATTAAAATAGCATAAAAAATGGTGTCTACTCAGATTGGTTTACAAGCCAAATAATATTGCAGCAGTAAAAATTTAATCTATTGTTCAAGAAAATGCTACTTATTGAAAAAAAAAAGACAGCAGTTTTTTCAAAAATGTTTTGGCTAGCAATAAATAATGATACACAGTTATTGCTTGGTGTGTAGGTTGACATTCTATCTGTCACGCTCTTGAGTCCTAAGGATGGATCCTTTACGGCCGTATCTGTGATACGAGTTTCACCAGTGCACTACTGCAGTACAAGAATATTTCAATGGAGGGTACTGGATGGATATATTTGTTTGTCATTCACATTACGAAGATTGATTTAAAAAAAACGAATCTCGTCATTTGTTACGGGACGCGCACGCTAGTACGGTATAAAATGACAATGCAGTGCTATTACTGAAGTAATTAGTAATTGTCGAGAGTCAACCGTATTCCTTGAAAATCATTCGTGCACATCGCACGTCCTCTCACTGAAACATCGCAATGAAACATGTCAAATGATGCTAATACGATGCACTACTGCCCTACAGTTCAATAATGATGTGCCTCCTGACCACCTACTTGAGGGCACTGCGATTCTATAGAGCTCCGAAGAAACGCCCTTGAGAGCTATCAGTCGAGCTTTTAATTAAGCACGGGTCAGTTGAGGAGTTCTATTCTCGTAACTTACGGCAGCATGTGAGAGCTGAGGTACGCAATAAATACTGTATTACATCAGGCCGTTGTGACACAAGAGTGCATGAAAAATCAAAATTTCAACTGTTTCAAAAATTTATGGTGTCAAAGCAAATGGTTGGTATGATTGTGTGTGACCTGTTCATGATTCTCTCAAGTTTTTGGTAAAGGCGAGAGTCAAGATGAAATGATTTAAAAATACAAAACAGACTGATAAAAACATCATTGTATTGCCAGGAAAAAATAGGGTGCCTTATGTGATAAATACATAATACGCATACTTTCTTCTATAGTGATCTTCAGTCGGTAGGCAATAATGATCAATAAATTTATTCATCGTATTGAATTACACTTATTTTTATTGTCATGTCACGCAGAGATTGAATGAAAACTTTTCCTAACTGAAGCGAAATTACCGGCGATAAAATTTGTTTTTTCATTTGCGCAATACATCCTCATTTTATCTGTTACATTTACACTCATTGAAAGATATGTCCCGCTATGAGTTCTTTCTTCCAGTGTACAAGTAAATTTATTTATACATACACTTTAAATTTACTCAATTTTTTATATCAATAAATTATAGAGGAGAAGCAAGGTCAAAACTAGGATGGGTAATAGCAAATTACATTCACGTATATATATAGCATTTTTTACTGTTGGGCATTATTGTGATCATGTTTTTGTTATCTAGTCACCCTCACTGAAACACACATGTTTGTGATTTTTCATTTCTTTGAAATAAATGCCTTTCATATTTGACAATAACTGGAAAAATAGGTTGGTCATTCAACTTGAAATTGATCAGCGTAACACTAAACTATTCCTTCTGCAATCAGACAAAGCTGGCTTATCCACATGTATGTTTCCTATGTAAAAATATCTTAATTTTTCCACCAATTAGCAGAACTGCTCAGGTGTATTCACTGCATCTGAAGTGGAGTGTTACACACACACATCTATCGAGCTCATTGTTCGCTAACTAACAATATTCTTGAGAATAAAAGTATTGAAGAGTGCGGCCACTTTATCTAGTCTTCCACTCGGGTGCGCGCCTTGAATTTTAGAAAGTATAGCCGTCGTCGAAGCTTGAACTAGCGCATCGATATTGAGGCGCCCTGCTCTAGCGAAAACCGTCAGATTATTCCTGGATTATTGCCGAAAATTTAACTAAATATTTAAAAAAGGCTATAGTCAAGGCATAGTTTTAACAATATGCAGCGCTAAAAAATTAGGCGGTTGTACAATATTGTAGGCTCGTTTTGCAAGCACCGAGCAGGAGTTGGTAATCCCAAAATTTTTCTCTTTTGGAGCATATATGTAATGGACAACGAAACTAGAACCAAATTTTAAATAAATATTCAACTTAACTTAATTCACTCCATGCATACGTGTCACTCAGAATCCAGTACATGCATAAAACTTGTCAGACTCAGATTTTTCCAGGTGGTTTTGTAGGAATGAAACTCGGAGTTAGTGAACCGAAAGCTATTCGATCGCACTATTTTCAGTGATGCACGAATAAAGGAGCGTTAAAAGCAGTTCGAGTGACATGAATTTCTCCCTTCGAGACTCTCCATGCTTGCAGTACATCATAGCCTCCTACAGTTAGCGACGAAATTATTCGTACACCCCTCGTCGTTCAAAACTTTCTAGAATTACTGAAAAAAAAACATTTTGTTCCAGAATCGTCTAATTATTGTCACTAATATGTGCTTCACACCCTGTGAAAATCTTAAGCTTGTGGCAACAATGGTTTTTGAGAAATTCTAGACAGTTTTGAAAGACGAGGGGTGTACGAATAATTTGGTCGCTAACTCTAAGTTCGGCCCCAGTGCCGAACAAATATTGTAGCGCTAAACTCTGTTTGCGCGAATCTTTTGGTTGACCAAATGCATTTCCTGACTTCAATTTGCTTTATCTGAACTGAACCTTGCTCGTGCTTTATTTAATCAATGTATTTTTACCAAATTGGCTCTCAGCAACCCCATACTTATTGCCTACCCAGCCCTGACAAATTTGGCCGCACGTCGCGTTGGCACCATCCTCTCTCTCGTCAACGTTGCCTTTAAACCTCATCCTGAGCTTCCTTTGAGGAGCAAAAATAATACGGTTCGCGGGGTTAAATATCAGTGAGTGGCAAAGCTAATCCTATGAGGAAGCCAGGGTAATTGACATCGATTAATGGAGCCCTGGTCGATGAACCTCAGCAGCCTTGCATGCACGAAGTCTCTCTCGATCCTCTTCCTTGCACAGCTAATTGATGACACAAAAATTTGTCCGTCCTTTTAGGCACTCACAAAGATTAATGGTTGGATGATTTCGTTATCTTCGCTTGAATAAACCATAAGAAGAAAAACGTGGGAAACGTCAATAAATGATCATGATATAGGCTTAGCAAAACTTTCCATTATAAAATGCCAAAGAGCTGATTCGAAGAGTAAACCGAAAGATGTATGTCTCGCTCAAAATAAAAAAATGAACGGAAAGTTTTTTCGTATATATTATCGGCTCTTTTCTGGAATGAAGAAAGGTTTTCAAAACCCCATAGTAAATAAATCCTTATTGAATTGAGCATGGCAACGATTTCAACGCTTTTAAAAATTGTAACCAAAACAAATTTACTTTTGATGCAACTGAACACACTGACATCAAGTCATTTCGTTCGATATGCTTCAAACATTCACTGCCGTGGCAACGGTCAATCAGGGCGTTTGCTTCAGTTTTTTTTTCATTTGCAAGGCTGATGGGAGAAGTTTAACACGCAAAAAAAGAAAGTAAAGAATCATATTTAGTGACGTAGAAGTGGCAAGTTAGATTGAAAGGTTGATAGAAAATATTCTGTTGGTAACTTACTCAATTTAGACAAGTCACATCTCAGTAAAATTCATTACAGAGGAACACCAAATGTTCCATTTCGGTTTATTGTATTTTAACTCTGTTTGTACATCAAAATTTTTTTGATCCATGTGTACACGATCTTTGAAAGTTTCTAGTCACTAGGCAAAAAAGCAGCGAACTAGTGCATGATCCTTTAGAGCAAACGTTTGACATCAAAGCTAAAACAATACGAGATTCAAAATTCGGTTAAGTTCAACAACAGACTAAAAAGATTCCTGGAGCGATTTCCATCAGTTCTATAGAACTAAAAACAAAATGAACAAACTTGTTGTAAAATTCTTCCACACTGGTGTGGCTTGCTGTGGACACACCAGTTATAAAAGCAGCTTGGGACATGAAAAGTTTTCCATTTCCCCTTTTACGTAGTTGCGAACCATTAATGAACATTAAAATACGCATTGATCTCTATTTGAAAAGTATATTGACCAGATTATTGGATAATTTTGCAATTTCAGTAGAACTTTTTCATTCGCAATTAGATGGTTGTTGAAATGCAAAAGATCAACGCTTGGCCCATAACTTTCGTTCTTATAAAATTCAAAAAGACAATAGCCACGAGATGAAATGAACCATAGTTTGCAATAATCGAAGAGAATTATAATGTTTTACATCTATTTTTATACCTTATATCCTTTGGATGAGTGTAAAAAAACACTAATTTATTTTCTTGAATTTCTTCGCATGGTTTTCAAGCCCGGCTTACAAGTTTCTAGCAGCTTAATTAGACACTTTTCCCCTTTGTACCCGAGTAAATGTGATCAGTAGAGTCAAATAAGAAAATAGACGATTACAATTTGCTGGCGCTATGAACAATTACAAAGACGTAATGTAGAGCGTAGTAATCATCCCAACATATAACTGTCTTTCCCCACTCTAAAAACTTAAAATATACAGGGTGGGCAGAGAGGACGGACGTTTTTTTACAAAGCTGTGGTGAAGGTTGAGGTGGTGTGACAGATGTGCGGCCAATGGGTGAGGCTCGTGAAGTCTTAGCCTTTATTTTCTCTCTTGTTTCAGGTTGAGCCATTTAATCGTAGACGAAAGAGCTCCGCGTTTTAGCGTACGACATTTTCGTCGAGTAGTGAGTCTATCACGGAAGTTCAGAGTGAATTTCGCCGCCATTTCAAATTTCACTGAAGTATAGCTGTTCCCGCTTGCAACACTATCCTACGTGGGGTTACTGCACTTTGTACACGAGGTACACTGATGAACAAAGGACCGCAGGGGACAAGGCGAATGGTGCTTACCCCGGAAAATGTGGAATGCCCGGAAACTTCCAAGAACGCCTGCAGAAATGTATCACTGACAACGGACACCACGTTACAGATATTGTTTTCCACACTTGATTTTGTAAATGCTATTTCGATACGAACTTAAATCTGTGAATAAATTTCTGTTGAATAAAAAATTAACGATTTTGTGATTTCTTAAAAAACGTCCATCCTCTGTGCCCCACTCTGAATTACATGCTTGCCGATTCGCTCTAGTAGGAAACCTAGAAGTTATTCCCTCAAGATATGCAAGTTGGAGCAAAATTCTCTCATCGTTACGTTGCGCCTCTCTGAACATCTGCTTGAGACGAGATTTCTCCATCAAAAAGTATACTGAGTTCTCTCTTAGAAATTTAAAAATTCCAGGGCTGTTTGCAAATGATTTTGAACCCAATCAGTCATTGGTGGCAATTGGTTATTTAATAAGCTTCCTGCTTAAGAGCAACAAATGCGCAGAGTTCATGCTGAGACTTCAGAGCCAGCAATCTGAAGTACGAGTTTAGTTTGAGGTTCTTGAGATTCTTGTTATAAGTTATGAATTAGCATTAATTTATATCGTTGCAAACTGCGCTAAATCCTAATCTTGTGATAAGGAAATGGATTAGTCTTTAATGGATTTCAGATTAGCCAAAGCTAAATTCCATTCTTGTGATAACATATAATGGATCAACCTTAATTGATGTCATATTTAACCAACGCCAAATTCCCATCTACGAGGGCTGTTTTTTTTCTAGTTCCGATGGGCTATAAAAAAAAGACAAATTGTGATAACAAGATGATTTTATTACTAAAAGATTCACAATGTCTTAGTTATGTTTCTATGTAGTCACCATGAAGGTTGAGGCATTTGTCACAACGTGAGACAAGTTTTCCTATACCTCTTCAAAGAAGTTAGCTGCCAATTTCCCAGGTAGGTCGTCACCGC